>JAWWMW010002002.1:320175-331993 GCA_035048345.1 Echeveria elegans
ATTGAATAATCATTTTTATTATAATTAAATGGATATTAATTGGATAATCTCAGTCATTGATTAGAAGATACATCTATGCTTATGTTCTCTTTATACTTTTTATATTTATATATTTTTTTACCTGATCTCTACCCTTAAATAAATATTGATTTAAAAAAATGCTTTAAGTGTATTAAATTTTTTAGCTAATTTAATATTTTTCGGAGGATAAGTGGAATTTTTGATATATAGTTATGGTGAACAACTTGCTGTAGCTAAACTATTTCAGCTGTCAAAATTTGCGTGATTGTTGTATGATGGGGGAGGTATTAGGTGAACAATTCTTCACAAAATTAAGCAATTTGCTTAAAGCAAACCAAAGGAGGATGACACTCATTTTGTCATCTTCAATTGCGCTTTACTCCCTCCGTCCTCCTTTGTTGTGTACATTTGGTAGTTATTACAAAATTTTAAAAATAATGATAGTGTGAGAGAGAAAATAATATAAAGGTAAGTGAGAGGAGAATAAAATATAAAAGTGAGTGTTATGTGAGAGATAAAATAAAAAATAGAATTGCCCGAAATGAAAATAGGAAGAACAAAATGGATCACCAAAAATAGAAATAGAAAGAATAAAAGATGACAGTGGCAGTATTAAACTAGTGAACTTCAACTTCTTCATATAAACAAGAACAACTAAAAGGACATGTTTGGCATTATTAATTTATTTGAGCTCCCGTTGTACAATATTTTACATTAAAAATCAGATTCTTAGTAATGATTAATTTAAGAAACTTGACACATGCATGTAAAATTTACAATTTACACAAAGGAAAAATGCATGTAGTTTATTTCAGTTTGAAAAGTTACAAGTACTAGAGACATAAAACGACCACAATGGATGGTTTAGGATATATATATTACGCCACTCTTGGGCCTGAGAGATACAGCTTTGGCACATCCTACTACGTACTACACAGACAACATTAGCTTGTGTATCTAACTGTACTCGATCAACTTAGATGACCATGTCTATATCTTCACACCTTTCAAGTCCCTAGTGATGGCCGGAATACAGCTTGAGCTCCTAGCAAGACCACCACCTTTTTGTGGTCCGCCTTTGACGACGTCTCTAGGACTTATAGACTTGCCCCTTAGAACCCCTTCTCTAGCATTTTTCTTGAACATCTCTCTCATGGCCTCTGCTTGGTACAAAATAGGGTAAGCCCTATTAAACTTGTTAAACCTAACACATGCAGTCATATGAGTGCTCAAAGCTTCTTCTCCCTTCCCACCATTTTTCTCCATACCTTCCTTCACCGCTTCGGAGCATAGTCCACATATCCATTTCCCCGAAAACTTCCCTCTAACTTTGTCTATGTACTCGGTTGTGCACTCTTCTGTCATCCCACAACACTCACACTTTGCATCTTCTACTTCAGATATTGGCTGGAGCTTTGCTTCCTTGAGTTCTAGAACCACTTCTTTCGTCAGCTCGAATGAGATATCAGATATAGTACGTGACAATCCTTCTGAAGAGAGCTTGGAGTTCGGCTTCGGCAGACTAAAAAACTTTGCTTTTGAGCCAAGAGTAGATTCAGGCTCGGAGTGTTGTGGTGCCATTGATGGAGAGTGGAAAAATAACAACAAAAGATATATTTTTTTTTCAACCTCGAAAACTCTGAAATTACTACAAGTAGTCAGTTGTAGAGAGAAAGGTAGATGATCATCTCCTATTTATATGTGAATCTCCTAAGTATTTGGCTTCAGGTAGATACCAAGCAACATTCATTTATGTGGACTAAGATGACTTAAATGTCACACTTCAACCACCTGAACGCACTCAGTAGGAGTGTGATCACATGTAGTGAGTCTTTGAGCTGCCCTACTTGGAAAGTTTCTCTACTTGCCAAGCATTCACGATAACACAAAAAGGAGTAGTGGTAGTACAATGGTTCATGAACATTTAGGGTTTAGTGTAATAAAGATGTGGAAGGGATCACAAGCTGTAGCTCACGGGAAAACCTAGCGAGCAGCTGTCGCCATATGATCTATATATAACATACCTATGTGTCAAAAAAGAGGAGGTCTCATATGTTGTAACCATAACAGAACGTACCCTCTTTTTTATGTATCATCACGGAAATAAAGTTGTGTAACTATAGATAGAGAGATCGGATTAGGAGAAGGAATATGGAGGAAAGGAAATAAAACAGTTCATAGTGAACTATTTCTTGTGATTTTTTCTTCTTTTCTGCCATGCTTACTCCATGAATTAATATTATTATTCGAGCTCGAGACGTTTTAAATCTTGGGTGCCTACTTTTCTTCTTTTGGACGGTCTTATGGTGATATATAATTTCATTTGATCTTACTCTTAGTAAAACAGAAGTTAGTACACACATGTGTGTAGCTGTAGTACCTAGATTGTTCAGAAAGGATGTCCTTAAGTTTCATGGTCCAGTTGCTTAAGACAGTAGTAACCTACTTTTTCCTTTTTGAGTATCATCCGAAAGCTGATATTCAGTCCATTTACAATTCATCATGATTCACCAAACAAAGAATTAAATGACCACATCATCTTTGGCTATGTAGTTTCAGATGGAACTTTCACTAAAGACATGGCGCTTCGGAACAAGTTAATTTCTACGATGATTAATTTAGCATGTAAAGGACACATGTTTAGTTCTCAATCTCTCAAGTAAATAACAAACTTCATATAGCTACCATTGCATCTTCGTAAATTGTTTAAATTGGTTTCACAATTTACACTACAATCTATACCTACCTTTGGTATCTTGGGTTTAGGGTTTAGTGTTTAGTGTTTTTGGGGAATTTCAGTTGTTTTACTTTTAAGTTCGGATTTTATGGTCAGATTCATCATCATAGCTTCTGCTGCTTGCATGGGACAATTTCGATGATTCTGATTTTTGGTTACTCTAGTGGGTCTTGTTAAGAATTGTGTACTTGGAAGCGGACATAGTGCGTTTTATTTGTTGTTGATAAGAGTACAAATTTTTGAATATTGAGATTACTTGTGATGTTGGTATTTCTTCATTGTCAGAAATCAAGATCGGTGTTGCTACACCATAAACAGGCTTAGATGAGTGCATGCAGATTGCATGTTATCAATTCTCTTATTTATAAGTTAACTAGACTGCCAACATCATCTAGCCGTTATTTTTTATCTGTGAAGTGTGAAGTCACTTGTGAGTTTCTTTTTCTTTTTGAAGAACAAGTTTTGCCGACTTATTTGAATACAGTTTGTATGTATCAGGGTGGAGCCTTCGGTGGCAATAGAGAGGAGTGAGACCCGTTCCACCAGATAAAGGAGTCTTCCTGTTGGATCATAATTCGTGAATAGGGCGTGGTAAATGTGTATCTACTATTTTCATGATCATCTTAGCCGAAATTAGCCTGAAATGCATTGTCTCATTTATACTCTACTCACTTTTTGTTGACGTATTGTATTAAAAAATGTCTCATTATTTTTATCCTTATCATTTTCCAGTTATTATTTTCCATGAAATAATCAGGAACTTGATGGCCAAGCAAGATATCTCAGAACTATGATTCAGCAAAGAACCTTCAAGCTGACTGAACTGTATTTTCTTAGAATTTGTAGCAGAGAAGAAAAACAAGTCTACATCTAGTTCATGCATACTAAATAAGTCATTATTACAGAAAACCTAATCATGTTTCGTGATAAAGTTCCTGAAGGCGTCGTCTTGAGTCTGCTCGTTGAGGGCGAGCACAACACGAACGTAGTAACACCAGTCGATGACTTTGAAGCGGGCGACACGAACAGGGATGGTGATTGGTGTCATCTGGGTGTCTTGGTCGGTGCCAGGCATCGTGATTTGGAGTTCATTCGGCTCAGCAGCATCGTGAGTTGAAGCTCCACCAGAAGTTGACTTCTCTATTTGGCGTCTCTTGTTACTACCAGATACTGTGGTGTAGGGGATGTCCCACCATTCCGTTTGGCAGGTACGAAATTCTGCAGAGCCATAAAAATTACGGTTAGTAATTCTAGCTGGCATGCGGATTTCAGCAGGCATTGATCCTCCGGGGAAGATTTGCCATTCATCATCATCTCGGGGTCCGAGGTTAGGCGTACAGGGAATGCCTAAAATGTATGGAGCAACCAAATCTTCACGGGTGAAGTTTGATTCATATGGGAACCAAGCATACGCTTGATCAGCGTTCCAATCTAGTAGCCACATTGGACGTCCAAGGGTGTCAGACGTTAAGCTTTCAAGTTTAAACCTCATATTCTTTGCATCTAGCAGTTCAATAATTCCCTCCACCAAGTTTTCATTGAGGGTAAAATTAGTGATTTGGAACGGATTTCCAGTGGTCCATTGGTATCTAACACAGATACGTGGAATCCACAGGGTGTCCTCCAAAGCAAGCTTCAGATGAACAGGGCGGATAACAGAGTTCAGATGTGCGAGGAAGGAATCATAACGTTCAGAGATGTGGGCTTGCTGGGTATGGAAATACTCGGTAACAGCCGTTGAAGATATATTTTCTACACTTGCACGGATGGAAACATAAAGATCCCAAAACCATGAAGAAACGTAGACAGCGGCTAAGTGCGCTTTGTGATCGGTGTAATCTGCTTGCAGTTCGAAAGATTCGGCGAGTCTTTTGAAGTGTGGCCAGTGAGCACTGAAGAGTCTCGTGTATAGGGTACATAGACGATGGAACAACTCATTGCTTCGCAGGGTGGCATAGCGGAGCACCGGTGAGTTAGATTGGTACTTCTTCTTGTCTATGTTAGGAATGCCGCTTTTCTCTGATTTTTCCACAATAACCTGGCATATGAGGACATTAAACATGTGAGTAAAATTATGAACAAAAATCTTAGTTCAACCCCAGTAAGTTACTTCACACACTAGCTCTAGCCAACCTCGATACTGTGCAGCTGAAACGGTTAGTGACTGAAACACCAATATTTAAGTGTTGAGTTAACGGATTTTTATCTTATCATCACAAACATATAATCAACTTAATACTTTTTCAATAACTCAGCATATCACAAGTCAACGACTTCACGAATTCTACAAGTCAAAAATGGTAGTTGTTCATCTGTTACGGCACTCACCGGGATTCTATCAGGATACTTGTCCCTAATCCTTGAAGCCTCGTCACGTCTCTTATCTAATCATCAACACTAAAAAAAAGTTAGACATGACCAAATTTGGTCAAAGAGTGCAATTACATTAACAAAACATAATATCCTGATGATAGTGGTAGCCAGAAAAAAAAAAAAACAGATCAATCATCCAAATGCGATCGATCACCAAACCTACCATCCATCTCTTCCACCCATAAATGTACTACTAATACGCATTGCCGCAGTTCACAAAATGGTGACATTTCATTTGGTTACCATAACAATACAAGAAATCAGTACCATATAATATACAACTATACAAGCAAGAACTTATTTTTAGTGAGGTCTATTAAGTTAACAGGACTTTTTGCATCCTCAGAATACAGTCTCATAGCCTAACTACATATCATAATCAGAAATAGTTGCAATAAGCTACCAACCCAAAAAAAAACAGATGATATAAAAACACAAAGCTATAAATATTTAATCACAACAAATTCAGGAAATAGGTTGCACATACCGATATCATTCTCGTCCTTGAATGAACTCTTCGCCATTTTCTCCAAAATCAACACAGCTGAGAACATCATTAAAAAAATCAGACATTAAATATCAAATATCCAAAAAAAAAAAAAGAATAATAAAATCAAATTGAAAAAAACCCAGACTTCAAAAATCGTGTCACGAAATTTAGGGCACCGATCATAACCCAAAAAAAAAAAACAACACCGTGTAAAACCAAACAAATGGTACGTATATACCTGCAGCAAACAGACCCTACGCGTAGAGATCCAGTCGATCGTCCGAGACTCATAAAAAAACAATCAAAGATTTACAACCACAACAACAACATCGCTCCGACGCTCCGCCTCGTTCCTCTCTTCAACCGTGTCAGGCTCCCGTGACTCCAAAACGTCGTCGTTAACCCGTCCGTTGGGTGGTTGATGGGCTTCGACCACCAGTAAGACAGGCCCATCTAAAGCCCAATACACATGAGACAAAATTTCACTTTCATTGCCATTAAGAAATCAATTCATTTCATTATTGATATTTTATTAGAAAAAATATTTAACATCTAAAAAAATTGTGGGTTTCTAGAGAGAGAAAATGAGCGCTGGAGAGTAAAGATTCCAACCAACATCAGCACATCGAATCCCCCAAATCGACTCCCCTACCGTCTCCGCATCCCACCGTTACCTCCGCCCTAAAGTTCCGATCTTTTTCACACCCCATCTGCCCCATTTCTCGGAATCGGGGGTTGGAGAAAAAAGCCCTAATTGATTATTGATTTTGTCGCGGAAGATGAATCAGGGAGAACTACTCAGTGTCGAGCCTCAAGAGCTCAAGTTTCACTGTAAGTTTTGGCCTTTTCGTGTAGATCTGTTTTTGTTTTATTTTATTTGTTTTCTGGATTTTTTGTTTTGATTTTGTATTTATTATTTGTAGTTGAGTTGAAGAAGCAGATCGCCACCACTCTCCAATTGTCCAACAAGACTGACAACTATGTGGCCTTTAAGGTATTTAACGTCTCTGAATTCATTACAGATCTGAGTTTTTGGTGGATGTGGATTCATCTGGAGTTTTTGGCTTCGAGTGGATATTTGTTGATTGTTGTTGGTGGTGAGATGTGGATTTTGGTTTCTAGTTAGTATAACTTTTTTTGTATCAGGTCAAAACGACTAATCCGAGGAAATACTCTGTGCGTCCGAATGCTGGCATCGTGTTGCCCAGATCAACGAGTGATATCATAGGTTCTCCGCTGACCTTTATGATTTTCTAATTTAGGAATTTTGTGACTTGTTCTAACAGTTGGTCATTTTTGATCTGTTGTGTAGTTACGATGCAAGCACAAAAGGAAATGCCGGTGGAGTTGCAGTCGAAGGACAAGTTTCTTCTTCAAAGTGTTATTGCACCTGTTGGTTCCGCACCCAAGGATATTAGTCCCGAGATGGTAAGTTTAAACAGGATATACATTTTTACGCATTTGATTTTGGTTATGTATTAACATGAGTGGGATTTGATATTTCAGTTTAGTAAGGAGGCGGGGAATAATGTGGAAGAGTGCAAATTAAGAGTTACTTATGTTGTTCCTCAACGAAGCTCGCCTATCCCTGAAGGGTCTGATGAGGGCTCGTCACCTAAAGGATCAGCGGCTGATGATGCAAATTCAAATGGATTTGCTGCTGTGAGTTTACTGCCATTTGTGTCAGTTTATATGGTTAGCATTTCACATGTTGAGTTGAACTCAAATAATCGTATTTGGTTTTTTGAATAACAGGTGACCAAAGCATCTGCTGACTCTCATGAGAAGTCTGATGAGGTATTGATTTTGATATTAATATTCCCTTTCATATTTCCTTGTTCCAACATTATTTTCTTCCGGCATAGGGGCATGGAGATTTCCGTTTTAAGGTTTTTTTTAATGTGAATTGGCTGTGAAAGATAAAATATTGTTGATTATAATATCGTGTTCATGCGTGTTTCTCAGTTCAGTGTTGTAGCAGAATGTAATAATGTAACTATATCACATGAATCCTCTTAAATGGACTCAGAAATGCAATTTTTTTTCATTCAAAATTTTCTTGTTGATACTAATTGTAGGTGCTTGAATTCATACACTGCATCGGATTTATGTATCCGTTGAGCTCGTCTGTCTGTCAGTCATTATGTGTTTTTTTAGTCATTTCATAATTAGTTTGTCTGATATCTCAGGAAAAAAAACTTGCTGCTGAAATAGATAAGGCTCGTCAAGAGAATAGAAAGCTTCGTCAGGAACTGGTAACTCTTTTATATTTTAGATCTTTCTCCTGGTCAGTATTTTCAACGATAAACAATTTCCTGAACCATGCATCTTATTTTACCTGCAGGAGCAGCTGCGGGTTACAGCCAGCAAAAAATCAGGCGGTATTTCATTCACTGTCATGATCCTCGTTGCCATTTTCAGCATCATTTTAGGCTATCTTTTAAACAGATAATACTCATACAAATTATCAAACGGTCAAGGATGGGACAACTGCAGCATCAAACCGCATAACTTTTGTTGATCAGGAACTGAAAAAACTAAGTTACTTCATGCTTTAGTACCGCATCAAGCTTATGAATTATGAACTTTTTTGTTTAGATGATTGGTCATTTACTTTTGTTATATATTTCGTACCGTTGTAACTCAAACATGATTAGTATTGGGCATGAATTGACGCCCCAATCCACAATTTATTTGTTATATTTCTGATTTGGATCCTCATATTGAGTAGCCAAACAGAGTAAGATATGATAAGATTGTGCAATTTACTTGTTAAGAATACAGAGTGATCAGGACGGCATTTTGATAAGTTTTCTGTTGTTAGAAGCTGTTTGGAAAACTAAAATAGATCCATGCAGGGAAAAATGAAGTTCTTTGAACATGTTGATCATAGGCAAAAAAAAATTCCCGTGACAATAGTTTATTTTATTTGAGTTCACATTTTGATTAACATCAAAGTCGATGGTCTTAAATTGTACTATTTTGAAATGGTGGATAGATCATAGATAAAAACGGGGAAGTACTTTACCTTCCTAGAGAAATGTTGGTCTCCAAGAGTGTTGGCGAAGAAGATGACTGAAAGGACCGTTGCGAAGGGGTTGAACATTGAGACTAAAACCGGTCCTTTTTTTTCTTCGTTGCCCCAGCAGTAAAACTAACGCTAGCTCCGCTCACTGTTCCTGCCTACTGAATCTGACATGATGCATAAAGGCATGACTTACCAGGAGGGTGTAACCAACCAAATGTGGTAGGCTGGCCGGAGGCCAACTAGACCCAAGTTCACCCTCTTGGAGAAATTGTACTAAAACTGTTAGAGCCACTCCTATGATCGACGTGATTGCACATAGGGAGATCGGTGCAGGAAAATCGCCCAGTGTCGCATCCTGGAAAAAGCATTTCAAATTTTCGTCAGTTCTAAATTGCAAACTTTTGAGGTATGTGATACTGATATTAAAATTACCCATATAAATATTTTAAAAATTCTATCGATGAAAGTTGGACGAAATACCTGCAAGACGACATTGCTGGAGAGGACTAGGACGGCAGCCATGAGATACAAGCTACCAATAATCATCTGTTTGTTAAAAACAGTTTCAACAAAGGAGGGTGACGCAATGTGATGGTGGCTTTTTTCAGCTCCAGCGCTATGTAGAAGGGTCATCATCAATGCACCAATAACACATAAAACTGTCCCAGTGATCTTCACTTTGCTGTAAATGCAACTCAGCTTCACTTTCTCTAGCCTACAAACATTACCATTTCAAACACAACGAAGTTTACTTCAATTCGTTACACGAAGTTGAAACAAGAAAAAGAAAAAGGTACCTTGTGATCCAAGCAATGATGAATATGAGACCTGGGGCGAGATTGGGCATGGCCATACTTACAAGTTACAATTACGGCGAGGTGCATTTTATTCAAATAGAATAAAAACTGTCTACACAAAAGCTTGCCCCGGGAAGGAGATCATGACCCAAATATCCATGCACCAATACAAGCGCGAGTCATTGATATTGATGAATTGATCGGATTGGGATGATGATAACCTTTCAAAGTAAGCGGACAAAGGGGCAAGGACAAGGAAGGTCGAGAAGGCGGTAAAGGTGACAAGAGTCAAAGAAGAGATTCCAGTATTCATCAAATAACCCATCACGACTTAATTTACAGCATACACAAGTTGCACCATCATCAACCCGAAAACCAATCCCATTTCTTCCAAAACCGACTTACTTCATCACCCTGAAAGAAGCCATTATTGTTTCAATATCTCCCCCTCCCTTCTCCAGGAGAGGGATGGCTAGAGAGACCTCCGACGAGACGGTTATCGATCCGATGTTTCCCTCTTTCGTATCTCAACAATCAGCTGCATACAATTTGGATGAATTATTTTTATAGGGATTTTCCAAAGAGGAAATGTATGTTTTGCGTTAGGGGAGTTTTCGTCCGAAATTTGTGCAGAGGCTGTTTTTGTGTGTGTTCTGTTCTTGTTTGGCTGTTAAAAATTAGCGGAGTCTCAAATGTTTCTCTTCCTCAACTGTAGCACATACTTGTCTGAGATCATTATGTGGTTTTGTTTTATTATTTTGACATCTTGTCGAATATGTTCTTTTTCACACACAAAATCTGTTACTATCCAGTAACACCAAGATTAGTTATCATGTTCAGCTCCAGTCGACAGACATCTGAGCAGCAAGAAGGGTTCGAAGATGAGGCTAAGATACTTATCTGTCTTCCATCGCGACCCTTACCCGAATTCCATATAGGAAGGTACAATAGTTTGTGGAATAGCATTGTTTAACAGTAGAATAAATAAAAGATAACTTTTATTGATATCTGTTTGAATTGGGATATTGAAAAGTAAATGAGTAGGGCATTGGGTACAAATTGAGCGGCATTACAGAGGCCACAGACTTCAAAAAAATATCAACAACAAGATGTTCACCAGCATTGAAGAGTGTCTAGGCCTAAGACGTTGGCGCAGACGGTGACGAAATCTCTTTTCGCCAAGTTACCCGCAAGGCAATATCACCTAGGACCAGAAAGTCCAAGCACTGATGGAAAGGAAATAATAAAGACCCATCAGAAGAAATGGAATGGAATTCCTAACAGTAGCAGACAGCTGAATGTGAACATTGAGTTAGGCCAAATTTACAACTAAGTTGTAGATCACATTGTTCAAGAGAGTTTCAACCAATGAGAATAACAGCCAACTTTCGTCATGTTATGTTTGCAGTTAACTAAATAAGTTAAGCACGACGGCAATAGCACGAGAACTGTTGAGCCAACCTTCAAAGTTCAAACGCATCATGGTGTCACGTGCCATCAAATTCATCTGGCGAAAATAAGCAGTTTGTCACAAATTAAACTATCAGACAAACAGAACACAGATGAATACTAGAAGGATCCATTAAGCCTAAGATACTTAGTTACAAAAGTGAGTTTTTATTTTTGTATGCTAAAAATATCCATTGAAGCCTTTTGAGGAATAGTTCATCGGGCAATTGCAATGTGATCCACAAAACCATACTAAAGGCCAGCAGCACCCATACCCCAATGTATGTTGAAAACTGAACTAACAAGGGATGCAAACCAGCACGGTATTTCATAACTTTTTAGACAATATGGAACACGCGATAATTCAGCGAAGCAAATACTCAAAGTAGTCAAATTACTTTGGTCAAGGGATCACAAATAAAATGTTTACAATTCATAAATGGGGCTATTGGTGTGAAACTACACCTAAAAAATAACGAAGATAACACATACGTCACTGAGACAGTTGTTTGCATACAGTAAAATCGTTTCTCTTTTTACTACACTAAATGACCTTGGAGTAGCCAAAAATCTGTAATTCCAAACTTTTTTACTCTCAGCTCTCAAGCATGGGAAAGTAATGTCCCTGCACGAACCAAATAGCGTAATCAGACACTCCCTGCACCTAACACGTAAATACAAATGTTTTCCAACAATGCGGCCAGCATTTGCCGGATACTATTAACCACACAAGAATACTAACTAAGCTAAAGTAAAATGATCCAGATTCCCCTATCCGAAGCCTGTCATTTTTACTCACTAGACTCAGTCAGGAGTCAGGACGCACATAACTAATAACCTTTGACCCACTCCATTTTCCATATCAAACGCAGGTTCCAACAAAATGGTCTTTTACGAACCAAATCACAACATGGAAAAAATCA
>JAWWMW010002002.1:341661-354187 GCA_035048345.1 Echeveria elegans
AGAGTTGCTGAAACATATTACAAAGTGTAACTGAAACATGAGAAACATGTAGAAAGAATGTGTTTACAAGGTGGATACGAATTCATTTTAGACATTAATTGGGCATTGTTGTTGTTACTTTCAATGGGCATTGGGAATTGTACAGCCGACGGAGATGGGACCCTTTTAGACTAGTCAAGAGGAGCAGCAGCCAGATTTCTGGTTTACCGGTTGTCCGCGGATCTGGACAGTTGGAGGCCTCGCGCTGTTCATGGCCGGTTGGCTTGCCATCCTGTACATAACAACAGATCCCGTTTAATTTACTAATTCCCTTTTTTGATTAAAGATGGTTTGAGCATGTCCGGAATACTCGTAGTTTCATACCTGTTCTTGATATCAGCTGTCATGGCCATGAAAGCATTTTCCACATTTGTTGAGTCTTTGGCACTTGTTTCCATGAATGGGATGCCTATCTCATCAGCCAAGGCCTAAAAACAAGCAGAAGTCAATGCTAGTATTTACATAAGTAACGATGCACAACTTCTAATAGTACCTTAGCGGTCTCGTACGAAACTACTCTTTTATCAGCCAAATCGGACTTGTTTCCAACCAGAAGCTTGTTAACGTTGTCGCTTGCATATCGATCGATTTCACTCAACCATTGCTTCACATTGTTGAAGCTCTCTTGGTCAGTGACGTCATAAACTACCTGTGAAGTGCGTCAGTCTTAGGCAACACGACACTGAAAAAAGAAGCAGAATAGAGTTCAACAAACAACAAAAAAGGAGTTACTAACGATGATCCCATGTGCCCCACGATAGTAGCTGCTTGTGATGGTCCTAAAACGTTCTTGCCCAGCTGTATCCCACTGCACGTCCATAAGAGCATTAGACTTTCGCACTAATAGACACTCGTAATCGTAACAATATATGTACAAACAATCAAAGAGAGGAAAAGCAGGAAACTTAATTAATGCTCAGAACTTACAATTTGAAGCTTGATGATTTTGCTATCTTGTTCAACTGTGCGGATTTTCTGTACACACAAGAAGGAATTGGTAAGACATTGGACTGAAAAATAGTAGAAGACATTGCAATATATTGATGAACAAAATGACTTACAAAGTCAACTCCGATGGTGCTAATGTAGCTATCCAAGTACGAGTCATCCTAAATCACATAATTTTTATTTATTCAAATTAGCACGAGAAAAACATGGAAAGACTAAATTCCTTTGGGATCAGACAAATTTTGCAGTGCGTAGCACTTCAATAACTACACCAATGACTCAATCAAAATACAGTGAACAAATTATTTCAAGACGAAGCAAGAGGATAAAAATGGACTTACAGCAAATCTCAGAAGTAGACACGATTTTCCAACACCGGAATCTCCAATGAGCAGCAGTTTGAACAGATAGTCGCTGAAAACAAAAGTAAGTCATAAAATTTAATGAAAGGCGATACCGCATCAAATGAATTCAAGTTGCACCAGACACATTACAACTTATGCAGGTTAGGTGAATCAACAACCTGATAATAACTAGCTACATAGAATGAAATCCAAAGACAATCCCAGTAAAACAAAGCATGTATGATTGAAAATTCAGTTGAATGTTAATTACGGACAGCCTCGTCATCACAAGACATCAAAAGCTAAATAAATAAAATTACAAGGCCTGCAACATTAATACCTAATCCAATTCAAAGCACCAGATTGCACACAAAAATTGAATTGTTGAAATTTCTTTAATCAATCTACAATCACACAAAAAGACTGAGGAAAATTTCATCATATCCCCCACAACCCTAATCCCCAAAATTACAGATCCGCTACATGAACGCCTCCATCAAACAATCATAAGAGACAGAATACAGACAACACCAATATCAGATTCCGATCTCTCCGATCATCCCCAAATCGAAACCCTAAGAAACAAAACATAACCCACAGCAATCAGACATGTTTTTTTAATAAAAAAAACTCACTATTCAGGCGTCATGGCGATCTGGGTATTGGTTGATAGACCGATTGGCGCTCAGATTCCACCAGAAGCTATCAATTGAATCAAAAACGAGAAACGGAGATGTCGGATTGTGGTGGGGAGATGGTAGTTGATCGAAGAGAGAGGAAATCGGAGAAAAGATGGAAACTTTTGTCAAGTCTTGTGGATGCTGTTCTACGTGTTAAGTATTTAATGTGGTGGATTTGTTGAGCAGATGAAAGTAAACGACGTGAGATCGATCGATCGATGGAATGCCGTGACGCGATCGTCTTCGATTCCATATGAAGGAAAGGAAGGTCAAAGTCAAACCATGCTCGCCGCGTTGAAACGCCGTCGTCTGATAGTCGACTTTGAAGCGGCTCGTGAACCGCACGCCTATGTGGTCTAATCTCGGTCTAATTTAGTTCCATGATCACCCGTCTGGTCCGATTGCGAGGACTCCAACGGTGTCGTTTAGTACTTTGGATCAGCTTCTTCTACAGTCGGAGCCGGAATCCATTCGACGACTGCCGGCGAGAATCATACCGTCCGATCTCATTCCTACCGATGAATGAAGCGCAACGATCAACGATTCTCAACTACGCATCCAAATTTCCGCCTCCAAAAGGTTCGATCCGATCTCCGATTCCAAAATCGTTCAACAATCCTTATTCTATAGCTCTTCTTGTTGATGTTGTTGTTGAGATCGTTGTGGTTTTTGTAGGAGTAAAGATCGCGTACGGGACGTCAGGTTTTAGAGCGGATGCTTCGTTGCTTCTGTCGACAGTTTACAGAGTTGGAATACTAGCGGCGTTGAGATCGTTGAAGACGAAATCTGTGATTGGATTGATGATCACCGCTTCGCATAATCAGGTTTCGGATAATGGAGTCAAAGTTGCTGATCCAAGTGGTGGACTGTTGACTCGGGAGTGGGAGCCGTTTGCAGATGCGTTAGCCGCTGCTCCTGATTCTCCTCAACTCCTCCAGGTCTAAATTTCATTTTTGAATAATGTTCAAATGCAATCTTTTTGTAGTTTCAGTTGCTATGAAAGTTTGCTTTATTTATATCTGCAGGTGATTTTGGATTTTGTGGAGAAGGAGAAGATTTTATTTGATAAACCATGGTGTGGTAGTGTGTTGTTAGGAAGGGACACGAGGCCGAGTGGGGAGTCGCTTATTGAGGCTGCAAAGGAGGTATAATGTTTTGTCGTGAGTTTGTGTGAATTTTAGGCTGTTTGGTGATTGAGGGTGTGTGTTTGGTTTAAGGGAATTAGTTCGATTGTTGGCGCTAGATATGAGGATATGGGAGTTCTGACTACCCCTGCACTTCATTGGATGGTTCGAGCTCATAATAAAGGTGTGATGGCATCTGAAAACGATTATTTCCAGCAGCTTGCTTCTTCGTTCAGGTTTGTTATTTCTTAAGTTTTGTTCATGCACTTGCTTGCTTCTGCTGCTGCTGTTATGTTACAAGTAGTTTGTGGAAATAAAGTGTCTTATGGTTTGTGAAACCAAATCTTCGAGTGACTGGCTACTAATGTGAAAGAGTGATGTGGAATTTTGGGAGATAAGTGGCCACGTCAGTCGCTTGTTTAACCATATTTATGGCTTATTATTTCAACAAACAAATAAATCTTTTCCTTTTTAGTCATTTTATTTCCCTTGTATGTTGACATTTTTTTAATACAGATGTTTGATAGACCTGAGCCCTAATGGAAGCGCACGCCAACAGATAGACACATTAATTGTTGATGGAGCTAATGGTGTGGGTGGAGAAAAACTAGAAACTTTTGGGTCATTATTTGACAGATTACCTATTGAACTTCGAAATTCTGGAAAGGGTAGTGGTGTTCTTAATGAAGGGGTCGGTGCTGATTATGTTCAGAAGGAGAAAGTTGTTCCATATGGTTTTAGCGGTGAAGATGTTGGAAAAAGGTTGGATTGGATTGTGCTTTCACTATGCCAACTGTCTGAATTCCGTTGGGAGATACATGCTTCTATAATCACGATGGATTATGTATTCTTTACATATAACTCATCAAGAAGATAAGAACTGATTGGACGAATGGCTGTGATATTTCAGGTGTGCTAGTCTCGACGGGGATGCTGATCGGCTTGTATACTTTTTTGTACCATCAAAAAGCAGCAACAAGATAACCCTTGTGGATGGGGATAAAATATTATCTCTGTATGCTTTATTTATTAAGGAGAATCTAAATATTCTTGGCAATTCAGGGAGAGCAATAAACGATGACCAAGCTCGTCTTGGCGTTGTGCAGACTGCTTATGCAAATGGGGCATCCACAAAGTATCTAAAACAGTTGGGACTTGACGTTGTCCTAACACCAACAGGCGTGAAATATTTGCATGAAAAGGCAGCTGATTTTGACATTGGTATTTACTTTGAGGCTAATGGTCATGGAACAATTTTATTTTCAGAGACATTCTTATCTGTGTTAGAGAACTTGCTTCAGTCCTCAGCCATAGGTGAACCTCCAGCATGATCACGGTGTTAATTTTTTGACTAGACACACTTAATTTGCTGGTTTTATGCTTTTTGCAGACTCAGCACAAAATAAGGCTGCTTCAAGGCTGTTTGCAGTCAGTAAGTTGATAAATCAGGCTGTTGGAGATGCTTTGAGCGATGTGCTTCTAGTTGAGGCCATCTTATATTACAAGCAGTGGTCAGTCCAGCAATGGAGTGAGCTGTATCGAGATCTGCCTAGCAAGCAGCTTAAGGTAATATTTTAGTATCTCCCATTTGCTACCATTAGCAATTTGCAGATCCATGTCTAGTGCCTGTAAAGTTGTCTCAGTTCGGAAGTCTGTTCGTTCATTTGGCCTGATCTTTCCACTATCAGGGGGTTTGTATGTCCATGTGAGCTCTTTGCTGATACTTTTATTACTTTCAGGTGAAAGTTGTTAACAGAACTGCAGTAGTAACAAGCAACACAGAAACCGAAGTACTACGTCCCTCAGGCCTTCAAGAACTTATTAATGCGGAAGTTGGTAAGCACTGCACTAAGATTATCTATCACCTAACATGCTGACTTGTGATTACAGTATCTGTTGGTCTATAATCTTGATGTTTAAGAGATTCACTGTTCTACAGTAATTGCAGTGCATTTGCTGATTTTAACATTCCAAAATAATAAATATTAAGTATCAACTACTAAAGAACCAATTTTTTTTTGTTGAGGAAATTGCAGTGAATTTTCATTTTATTTGTGATGCAGCAAAATATCATCAAGGTCGATCTTTCGTACGACCATCAGGTACAGAGGATGTGGTACGAGTATATGCAGAGGCAGCAAACCAAGAAGACGCAGATGCTCTTGCAAAGTCTGTTGTGGAAATTGTGGATAAACAACTTGGATTCGGCAAGTCTGGCTAACTGATTTTCGTGCATTTTTATTCATACGGATCGGGTTTGGTTACTCAGTTATGTGAAAGCCAACTGAACTGTGAAGTTCAACCACCTTCTGAAGTCCAATAACTCCTTCGATAGTATCAAGTTATTGTATGTTAACATATTCAGTTTGGTCCATTATTTTAAAAAATGGTGAACTTTCACTTTTGAATTAGACTTTACTTTATATCGGGTTGATTGTTAGTATCGGAATTCAATGATTACTGTTAGGATATGCTGTTTCCGCAACAATTCAGAAGGTTCTTCTCATTACTAAAAAACTGTCACACAAAATTGAAGTCTGTTCATTGTTGTCAATAGAGAACATGGTATATTTTACATTTTCAGTATTCATCATTTATGGGACCTGAGGAGGAGGAGCAGAGAGCTTCAATGACAGCACTGTCCTTTGTCCTGTAATATAAACTCAGATGATGACACCGAAGAAAAAACACTCCTGGAGCAACTAATAACACAGACACCACGCCACGAAAGAAAACTCCAGCTGCTAGATTGGAAGTTTCGGTCAAATTCGACACTCTCCGGATTGTCAAACTTGGCTGGGTAATAATAAATACATGATGTATGCTGAATTTCTAGTAGCATGGCTTATGATTTTATTATTTTTGCCAACAGGTTTATTCGAATATATTTTCAAGTCAAAAACAGACCCTTTCAGAGTAAGGAAAGGAGCAGCCAAGATGTTGTCATAGTCTTCATATGAGCTTGTGGGATGGCGTGGCATTCATCCTGGTAAGACATGTTGGAGTACCAATCATATCACGCCATGTGATGTTCACAATGTGGTATCAACCTTGAAAATGATTCACATCTTTCCTTCCCCTTTTTTGTCTTCTTTTCAAATAACTATAATTCTATACATCACATAATTTACTTTATTTAGTTCCTCTTATTGGCTTCAAATAAAAGTAAACAATCCCTGTGGCAATAAAAAAAACTTTACTAAAAAAATGTTGTCCTTTAGAAATAATTTTATTTAATATAAGTAAGAACAAGTCAAAAAAAAGTTTATTTTAGATTTAAATACTTAATCATCAATTTTGGGAAGTATATTTTATTATTTTGTTTATAATTAAAAATGTTGAAAGCAATAACTTCAACTACAATACATACAAACTATCAACAAAAGCAAAGGTCATGCCCACAACTATTTCACCTTCCTACTTTCTTCCTCCTACTTCTCCCTCATTAACCCATTTCCACAGACTCCTCAACTCAACCAAATTACTTCTCTTTTCAACTTTGCATTCAATTATTACTCCAATTCCAGCTCCAACACCCACCTCTCAAATCCTCATTTCCACTTTAAAAACCTCACCTTTTTCCCATCTGTTTATGTGTTTTCTTGTTTAATTCAGTCTCAAACATCTCTTACACCTTAATTACATCAATCTGGTGGTTGAGACTTGAAAAGGGTCTGTGGGATTAGTGTTTTTAGGGTGAAAGACTTGATCTTTTTTTTTTCGAAAGAGGATTTAAGGTTTGAACATGGGGAAACAAGGACCTTGCTGTCACTGTGGTGTTCCCAGTGAGTCCTTTTTTGTCTCTACTTCTTTTGTTTATTGAATTTCAGTTCTTCTGGGTTTGTGTTTTGACATGTCAATGGATGAATGTGTGCTTAACCTTAAGACTTGTCTTGATAAGTTGGACTGGGAACAATACCATATGCTGAAAGGAAGTGCTTATCTGTAAAAAGATGAGTTGATGACAAGTTTGAAGTAATTAAAGTTTGTTTATATATTGTTTTAGGTAGAATAATTGAAGAGTGGCAAAACCGAAAGTGTTGTTAGTTTTTTTGGTTTGTTTTGTTTATCTAAACATTGGTGCTGGACGATGGTTGAATAATCTATTAGCTGCCATTTCTTTTGTTCCTTGCTTTATTCTTCTATTTGTTGGCTTGCTCGGTTCGTTCACCTCACCTTGGAGTCTCCGGTACTTTGTTTCGTTGGCAAAAGTGAAATTCTTATAATTTGAGCTTCAAATAGGAGTCTACATCTTTGAATCCGTTGTGTGTATCGATAAATTCTTGAGTTCGTATACATAGCCGAATTCAATCCCGTTAGTCTTTGAGCAATTCCTTTGTTGTTTAGAGATCTCAATACATGCATTGAAACTATGCATCTTACTTGCACTTTAAGTTTGTAGCAATTTGCTTTAATTCCTGATTGGGGTCTGTGATCCATTAATCTTGTAAAGTAACCTTGAGATCTAAATTGTCCGCAACCGCAATGCTCTTCTCCTTCCGCCTCATCTACTAATGTAAAATTGTGTCTGAGTTCTCATCGTTTTGGATATGTCTGATTGATAGGCACTCCGCTTTGGCGTAATGGACCTCCAGACAAGCCGATACTGTGTAATGCCTGTGGCTCGCGATGGAGGACAAAGGGCAGTCTCACTAATTATACTCCCCTTCATGCACGAGCGGAATCAGATAACTTTTTAAATAACAAAGCTTCAAGAATCAAGATAGTTTCTAGTAGGGATAAAGAATCGAGCTTCTTGAAAAGGAAGCGAGCATATGAAAATGTTGTCATCGGAAATTTTGCCTCAAATTATAGTGATAGTTTCTGGAAGGGTATTGATAATGATACCAGCAATAGATCGAGTTCCGGTTCAGCTGTTTCCAATTCGGAAAGCCATTCACAGTTTGACACTTCTAATGTGAATGAGCTGGCAGGTACTTTGACACAAAAGTTCTGCCCTTTTTCCGTGATTAGAAATACTTTTCGCAATTATGCAATTACATGGAGTTGATCATTGGTCTAACCTAACCGTTCATCTGACAGGTTATTCTCATTCCTTTGCTGTTGATGCGGAGAAAACAAACCCCGCGAAGAAAAGATCTTCAGTTCCTCGTTCGAAGTTATCTTCAATCACAAAGCTCACGAAGGACTTGTGTACCATTTTGCAACAACAGCAATCTTGTGGTTTTTACGGAACGGAAGAGGATGATTTGCTATTTGAGAGCGATAAGTCGATGTTTTCTGCTGAAACTGGACATGGAAGTTACCTAATCAGGGATACTAGCTCCGTTACCCAGGATGAGGATTCTGAGGCCAGCTCTTTTTCTGTTGATAACAAACTGTATTTAGCGAGTGAGACTTGTTCTTACTCAAAAGCGCTTGCTGCTAATACATCTGACATGAGAATCGGGGGAGTATCTACCAATTTAGGCATCGTACAACACGAGAAGACTGAGAGGTATAGCATAACTTATTAACTTACCATCATGTGCTCTACAGATGCGAACTTTAATGCAATTTCTCAATTTTGTGATTGATCATTTTGGCTGGACCTGCAGGAACAATACGCTTTCTGAAATATCTGAGAGTTACGGAAGCCAAAGTTTGCCGTTGACAGGAATCATTGATCAGAAGGTGACTTGACAAAAGCAGTTGCCCGTCTCAAATTCATTTGAAACGGTACTCCAAAAAATATCAACTGATACATGTTCAATGTAGGATGTTTTGACTCCAAATCATGAGGAATTTCGTAGAGACTTGACCAAAAGAGAGGATCCAAGGCAGCCCAACGTGTAAGGCGTTAAGCCTTCATAAATGCCTTGGCTTATTTCAGAGATTCCAAGTTTTAATTTTTCAATTAAACTAATTTCTGATGTTAATTTATATGCAGCCTTGAGAGCCTGTCCGGTAGTAAATATTTTGTAGATGGTTTATCAACCTTCAGCGAAGGAGAGTTTAAGGCTTCACAGTCAGAAGACGTCAAGAACGAGGAGTATAACAAACTAAAGAGGCTTGTATTCGAACACTACAGCGAGTCAAAGGTTTGAAAAAGCTCTACTTTTGAGAAATTTTAAGGCTATGTGAGTTTTGTTCGTTTGCTGACATTTATTCATCACGAATACAGAAGTTGAACCAAGAAACAGTAGGGTCGACGGAGATACTGAAAAAGATTCATATCCGAGTTGGAAAAGGAAAGACTAAAGCTGATATCATCGACAGTAATAGTAATGTCTCAAGTCCAAGAAACCTCATAACTTTAGGTGGGTGAGAATTGCAACAAGCTTTTCTGTTTCGTTCCGTTCCATGCCATATAGCGACCCGTGGCTTTGAAGAACTCAAGGTTGGCTCTTTTGTATATAGTTGAATAAAGCTGTAGTACTTGGCCAACACTAGACAAATTTCGATACCAGACAGCAAGTTTTTTATGATTCAGATACTTCTCGGTTTCGAAAATTAGTGTGACAAAAATGTGTTTGGGATGAATGCATGCCGTCAAGGTGACTCGGCCAGTGTGCAAATCATGGGTCATGGTTTCTGTTCTCCGGCCAAGAAAATGAGGTTTCAATGTGGAGGATTCGATTTTTCTTCTTCTTTTTTTATTGATGTTCTGAAATTGAATTCATTCAGGTTCTGGCAATTTGTACGCAATGTCATGTGCGACCTAAATTCCCGCCAAACATTGAAAATCGAGAAACGCCGCCGTCGGATTTTGGTTTTGGTTGGAATAAATTAATGTGTAGGCCAAGTCATTCTTTGTAATTGGGCTTGTAAGGCCCATTAGTTGGCAACTCGGTATTTCAAATGCAAATACACGACAAAACCGTGTCGTAGGCCAAATCAAATACTTCATTTTTCCTCTTTTGTTCTTCCTACTTTCTTATTTGAGTGTCCCTAAAGTTCTTCCTATTTTCTTTTATGATAATTAATTCACTTTCATAATACACTCTCTTTTCTACTTTATTTTTCTCTTACTTACTTTTATCTTATTTTTACTCTCAGACTTTCATTATTTCTTAATTACCGTATCATCAATCCAAACAGGAAGATCATTTCTGGACGGACGGAGGGAGTATCAACCTGCACTAGAATATCTTTGAATCAATATCACCAAATTTATGGACGGTTCGTCATCAATTGACAACATTTGACACAACCAACCTGTTCGGCTCTTGATCCAACTTTGTCATTCACTCCTCGGACTGCCTCCCCTTTTTCCAGTTTTCTCTTCTTCTTTTCTATCCATACCAAACCACCCCTGTCCGTCTCATAAATCAAATATCCTGCTCCCATTTCTCTGTATAAAAACCACAACTCATAATCGAACTCTTTTTAAGTAATCATCCGAATATGGTGAGAGGAGGGAGTATTCGAATCAGTTCTCCCATAGGTACAATTTGTGGTTCCAACCGTCGAACCTTATATTTGTTCTTGTTCAACTTTTCAGGCATCGTGCGGGGAGAGGCAAGGCAAGGCGGTCTTGATTAGCGTGTATGTTGAAACCCCACGGGATAGAAGGGTGTCATTCCACAAGCCACACCATATCGACACCTTCTCACCACGAATCTCCTACTGGTTATAGCAAAAGGGCTCAGCTCTTATTGTACATTCAACAAAAGCGAGAAACAAGTGGGTCCACAGGTGCTGGTTTAAGTTATAGTTCTAGGCCAATGTTGATGAGTCCAATGTCATCCAAAACACGTAACCAGCCACCACGGACACCCCCTATTTAAGTATTAAACTGAACTCCTGGTACCAAATATGAACACTGAATCTATGTTGCAACTCATGTTATTCTTACTGATGATAGGCCGTGGCCGCCAAAATCAAACCAAAAGGCAACACTTCCTCTTCTTGTTTAGTAGGCAAATGGAAACTAGCAGTTCCGGTACTCCGTATATCAATGTTCCGCCCTAAGAAGAAGATAGCCATCTGGAGCGGATCTACAAGTCAGAAGATAAAAAGTTATAAGCAAAAAAATCCAGGTAAAAGCGACTCCTAGTCTGCCGTTCATACTGCCAAAAATAACAAAATCGATTTTTTCTTCTTCTTCCAGTTTCTTACCGAGTACCTGTTGAGCTGTTTTTCAGGTTCAGATGAGATTGACATCTCTACGAAAGAGCACGAAGCGGTAAATGAAAATTACCCACTTCCTGAGTGCGCATTCATGTACGTAGCAATAAATAATTTTTTACCAATTCATACAATATGGAAAATCGAATATCCAATAGATATATGATTATAAAGGTACTAGTTTCACGCCTAATCGATCACATAGCTTAAAGAGCTGAGATGATAAACATTCAAGGAATTCAAGTACTGGTAACTAGCAGCCAAAGAAAGTTAAGACCTTTGTACCTAAGTTTAGCTATGCACCTCATTTTTTCGACTTCTTTCTCTCGGCAACATTCACGAAAGCCTCAACCATCCGTTTATGCGACTCAATGATCATCCCATTCCATTTTATTTCCATCTCCATCCGCGCTTTCTCAAACTCTAATGCCATTTCCATCCTCATTTTCTCCATTTTCAAGAATCCATCTCCTATTTGCTTGATAGATTCCACCATTTCAGCCAGCGGATCCTTTCCTTCATCTGAATCCTCGTTTGGGCTATTCTCACTAATACCATAGCTGTTCTTCACAATTTTCAACTTCGCCATGGAGCTATGCAACTTTCCGGAAACCCCACAACTGATGTTAAATCCTCCATCCACGTCAAATATCATATTCCGGCCACCGGACAATGCAGAATATCCGGCAGGCGTTCCCAACTTCTCTGACATCATGAAGTTGACATTTTCATGAAACTCAGCATCACCACAAAAGCTGTGATTCTGATTCAACATTGAAGGCGGCATCTCAGTTCTAGCAAACTTCCTTAACTTCACAGCCGGTATATTCGCCACTGGAAACGGAATATTCCGGGGAAATCCAAAATTAGGGCTTTGAATCTTCTCATCAATCTTCACAAAATTCTTCAAATCAACAGTGAATTTCCGATCTCCAAGAGCCGTGAGGAAAAACCCATCATCCGATTCATTAGACGCCACGTCAGCAACTTTCTCCTCCCAAACCCTCTTCTTACCCTCCGCCGCAGCCGATCCTCCATCATCCAAAAAGCTCAAACCTTCGAAAAAAATCCACCCAGTAGAGAACTTCCCAGGAAAAGCCGCAACACATCGCTGCTTCTCCGCCCTATACCGCTGTCTGAGTTTCTCTATTTTATGCCGACACTGATCCGAGGATTTTGTCGGAGACACGACATGTCCGCATTTCGAGGCGACAGTGGATGCCACAGCTTCCCAATCAACTGTACGGAGGTATCCACGTCGTAAAGAAATCCATCTTTCACGATAAGCGTCGATTAAAGCGACTGTCTCGTCGTGAGTCCA
>JAWWMW010002002.1:360708-378031 GCA_035048345.1 Echeveria elegans
GTTGTTGACGCCAAATCAGACTTCCATTTCTAATGGGGGCATGGTTTGTTTCCTCAGTCGAGTAGGCTAAAGGGTATAGATAAAAAAATATTTTTTTAAAAAAAGCTTAAACGGATGTCAAGTCATATATCTTCTGAAAGTAGAATATTATTATATGATGAATTTCTTATAATTCAAAAAGATAATTAACAAATGAAAATAAGTAATAACCATTTCACAAGAAAAATTCATTCGTCAATGCCTTATACGAGACAAAATATCATTTTTGTCTCAAAATAGAGAGCATTGCTGGAGGGTCCTTACGGTTGGTCTCAGCCCACCTCGTCGCTATTGCCATGATCAGTCGATCCGCTCTTTCTCTAAAACCTCTTAAAAACTTCATAATAGAAGACTCAAAAATAAGACTATTGATTGAAAACCACCTCATACCTAAAAATCTTCCTTTCCTATACTCTCCTAGCTACCTCCTCTTATTCCAACACTTGCATCTTCTCCTTATTATATTAGTATCACCGAAGCTAATACAATACTGAACAGTTTAGTCATAAATGACGACAATTGACACAACCAACGTGTCCGGCTCTTGATCCAACCTAAGAAGATCTAAATTTGTCATTCACTCTTTGGACTGCCTCCTCTTGTTCCAATTTTCTCTTCTTCTATTCCATCCATCCATCCCAACCAACCCAGCCGTCACATAAAACCCAAATTAGAAGTTGCGAGGAATTTACAAGTCTCCTGCTCCTCACACTTCTCTCGGTATAAGTCACTTCATCGTATCATTTTCTAACTTTCAAGAAAGCACCAGAAAATGGTGAGGCCGTGAGGGAGATTCAAGTTCACCCATTGGCACCATTTGTTGTTCCTATCGTTGAAGCTTATTTTTGTTTTTGTTGAACATTTCAGGCACCGTGCGAGAGAGGGAATGCGGTCTTGATTAGCGTGTACGTTGAAAAGCCTAGGAACAGAAGGGTGTCCATCCACAAGCCACGACATAGCTATCATGGCGTTCTGTTGACACATTCCGACCGTTACCAACATGGAGACTCTCGTACTGGTTGGTTATAACAAAAAGGCTCAACTTTTATTGCACATTCAACAAAAGCGGGAAACAAGCCGGTCCACGAGTGCTGTTTCTAGTTCTAAGCCAACACTGATGAGTCCAATGTCATCCAACATCCATAATCAGCAGCCACGGATGCCTATTCAAGTATTGTACTGAACTTTGGGTACCAAATATGAACACTGAAGTGAAGTTGTAACTCATCTTTTGCTATTGATTAAAGGCTGTGGCTGCCAAGATCAAACCCAAGCGGAACACATCCCTTTCTTGTTTATGCAAATGGAAACTAGCTGTTCCAAGACTCCTTAAAACAATCTTCTGTGCTAAGAAGAGGAGAGATCCATCTGGAGCGGTTCTACAAGCAAGAAGATAAAAGTTATACGCGAAAAATAGCAAAAAAAAAAACAAATTGAAGGGAAAACTGGACCTGCTCAAATGGACCAGCCCATTGGCTAAAGCCCAGCAAAGGAGTCACGCAGAGTTTGCGTCTAAAGCTGCATTCCTGGCCGTTCGATGCAGTCTTCATCCAATGGTTGAATTGGAGAGTATAAATGTTGGAGTAATGATAGGGTTTCATCAGACTCTTCCTCATCGCCGCTTCATACACACAAAAAGAAAGAACCCAACGCTCCTTCTCTCCTCCGTTTCCCGATCAATCTGTTGTTTCTTTGAGCGCGGTTGATGCTCATGTAATAGGATAGTTCAGATCACCTCGATCTTGGAAAAGCAGTAGCACTTGGTTAGGTAGATAGCCTTGTGTGGTATAGTCGCGGTCTGTGCGACGGTAGCTTGCTGAACGGTGGTGTAAGGACGATTCCGTGGCTTTGGAAAGCCTGAGTTCATAGTGAATTGGAGGCTGAGTGAGCCTCACCGTGGTTTCCTCCGGCGATTCGCCGGTTCCACGTAAAACGGTGTGTTCGTTACTTTTCTGCACTTTACCTTCAGTTTCCATTCAGTTCTGGTTCTCATTCAATTCTGTGTGAATCTTGGTTGCATAAAAGATTAGAACATTAGGACAGATTGTGAGTTTGAACTGATAGATATTAGGACAGGTTGTGTTCTAGTTATTTGATTGAATCTGTGCAGTTTATACAAGTATTTCTGAGTAGGTTATTTACTGTTTCAGGCTAGAACTGTTGAGTAGATGATCTAATTAGTTCAGTTTCTTTTGCTGCTAAGGAAAACTCTGATATTAAAGCTGTAGTGAATTCAGTGTTTAGTATTGATTAGTTCTTGAACTTTAGAATAGGTTTTCTACAGAAGTTCAGTTTAGAACAGTTCTGAATTTACTCTAAGAATACAACACAAATCGGTGAATTTTCTTACAGTTTATTAACAAGTACATGTTGAGCTGCGCTTTTCAGGTTGAGAAGAGATGTCGATCCATATTCAAGACGTTGGCATCTCTACCAAAGCGCAAGTAACACAACTCGAAAATTACCCAATTCACGAGTACACGTTCATGTCCATAACAATTAACAATTTCAGTACAACGAGTAGCCGTCTAGCGGTCATCTATTGGTCTTCCATTGAGGAGGTAAAGAGTTCAAGCCCCTTTTAATGCATGACTTGAATCCGGAGAATGTCCGCTCATTGACCATTATAATGAATATTAATTTAAAAAAGGCAATCAACAATTTGTGACAAACATCATTACTAACTCATACAACAAGGAAAGCCAAATGCCCAATAGACATTAGATTTTAAAGGTACCGATTTCACGTTACTCATAATCGATCACTTATAGCTTAAATGTGAATACTAACTATCAAGCTTAGCGACATTGGCGATCATAATCCATTTATATCTAGTATCTACTTGATATTTAAAACATATGTACCTAAGTTTTGTTGGAAAATTGTGTGAAGAAAAGTTGGTTCAAGTTCAAAACGACGCAGTTTTGTGACAAAATAATTGAACATCTACTAACGTAAAATGACATAGCTTTGAGTTGGGATTTTGACATATCTTGTAACAAAACGACTTAGTTTTGTTTAAGAGAAGATATAGGCTTGAAAAAGGCTTATTATCTCATCGATTGTGCATCTGTTGCTTTGAACGAGTAAACAAGAATATTGTTTCTTGAGGAAAAAAGAGACCCCCGACTTCATGGGGAGGTATGTTAGGATGATAAGGTAACATACGTGTATAAATGGAGATCACTCCTTCATGAAAAAACAACAACAGAAAAAATCACGACAACAACAACAATCTTCCTCTTTTTCTTTTGGTGTGAGTTTCAATTTCGTGTGAGTTCCCGGGTGATAGCGAAGGTAACATGTCTTTCTCCTTCTTCACTTCGGTGCGGGTGACTGAAGGTCGGGTTGTTGTATTCTAAGAGGCCGATTGCCATTAAAGAACTAAGCACCAAACAAGAACAATAAGACTTTAAGAAAATTGCCGAGCAATCCTCAACCACAATTTCGATTCTGCATCTCTTCCTCTAACTAATTTATTCGCTTCAATCAAATTGTTGTTAATTTAATTTTTAAGTTGTGGTGTTCACAAGTTATGTTTACTGCCTGATTAGGGTCGAGATTGAATGTTTATTGATTACTAATTGTTACATGGTTCCTATTTTCTTCCAACAAGTTTTTACTGTGCGCCTCATTTCTTCGACTTCTTTCTCTCGGCGGCATTCACGAAAGCCTCAACTATCCGCTTATGCGACTCAATGATCATCTCATTTCCATCTCCATCCGCGCCTTCTCAAACTCCAATGCGATCTCCATCCTCATCTTCTCCACTTTCAAGAAACTGTCTCCCATTTGCTTAATAGATTCCGCCATTTCGGCCACGGGATCCTTCCATTCACATGAATCCTCATTTTGGCTTTTCTCACTTTTCCCAAGCTTGTTTCTCAAATTTTTGTATTTCCCCATAGAGCTATGCAACTTTCCGGAAATTCCGCCATTTAAGTTAAATCTTCCATCCTCCACGTCAAATATCATATTCCGACCACCGGACAAGGTCGCGTATCCCGCAGGCGTTCCCAACTTCTCTGACCTCATGAAGTTGACATTCTCATGAAACTCATCATCACCATTAAAGCTGTGTTTCTGATTCAACAGAGAAGGCGGCATATCTGTCCTAGCTAATTCCCTCAACCTCGCAGCCGGAATATTCTCCACCGGAAACGGAATATTCCGGCGAAATCCAAAATTAGGGGTTTGAATCTTCTCATCAATCTTCACGAAATTCTTCAAATCAATAGTGAATTTCCGATCACCGAGAGCCGTGAGGAAAAACCCATCATCCAATTCACCAGCCGACGCGTTGGTAACCGGATCAGCAGCAACACTCTTCACCTCAAAAAACCTCTTCTTACCTTCCGCCGCCGCCGGTCCTCCATTATCCAAAAAGCTCAAACCTTTAAAAAACATCCACCCAGACGGAAACTTCCCAGGAAAGCCCGCAACACAACGCTGCTTCTCCGCCCTGTACCGCTGTCGGAGCTTCTCCATTTTATGCCGACACTGGTCCGAGGATTTTGTCGGAGACACGACATGTCCGCATTTCGAGGCGACAGTGGATGCTACAGCTTCCCAATCAACTGTACGGAGGTATCCACGTCGTATAGAAATCCATCTTTCACGATAAGCATCGATTAAAGCTACGGTCTCTTGGTGAGTCCAGCAGGGGAGTGGGAATTTTCTGATCGGCGGCGCCGTCTGCGGCTGAGGGAGTGCGGCAGCGGGGGTTGAGGTAGTTGATGACATGATGAGTTGGAGAGAGCACGGACTAGGGAGGATTGTCTGTGTGGAGAGAGAGAGAGAGGTTGGTTTATAATGAGGATATGGGGTGGAGCGGAGGTGGAGGTGGAGATGGGGGATGGTGGTTGGGTGTGAAGTGGGTGGCGGTGGTGGGGACTGTGGTAACGTGCGTAGGATAGCTGCTGTGCCCGCCTATATTCTGTATAAATTTTGACGAATGGGCCAGGCCGGCCCAGTTCGATCAATTAACTAGTTGGACTTTTTTTCATGTAAATAATAGTGTTGCAATTTTGGATTAGGGAGTCTCACAAATGTTCATAAAATAAAGGGATCGCCCTTCGTTCGGATGGAAAAGCGACGCGTACAGTTCAATCTATTTAGTTTAAAATTAAATCCTAAATCCTAATTTTAAAAATAAATGGAAATTTTTTTGTAGTACTTTTATCATTCGTCGTCCCGAATGCGCAATCAAATGATCAAATAATAGTTCGATATGAAAGCATTGCAAGACTTCATTATATACATGAATGTGTGGACAGAGTTTATATAGAGTAGAGTTTTTAAGTTCTTAAAGTAGTGTACGCGATGTGGAATAAAGAGCGTTTCGATCCTAGGTTTGTTAGGTATGACCTGTAAATTAAATAACAGAGGATGAACTGTACGGACAACACCGAGGAAAATTACATCGGTAAATGGAGTAATTTCGTCGCTGTAAAATTTTATATAGATAGATAGATGTTCATTTATTAAATTATAATCAACACAAAATATCTTATGTTTATCATATTAAAAAATGAACATAATAAATTTATGTTCATTTCAATTTGATCTAAGAACAGAGAAGATAATTATATATGAGCATTGCAATTCTCACGTTCCAATGAATTTTCATCAAAACCCGATTCTAATAGTAGCCGTTTAACAGTAGATAGGGACAAGTAATGGCTATGGCCTATGGGGTGGGTGGGAGGAGTGATGTGGTTGTGGGCGTTACGTGTTGGTGCTGGAAGGACTCTTTAGGTGGGTGGGAGTGGGAGTGGGAGTGGGAGTGGGAGTGGGAGAGTAGGATGTTGATGGGGTAGAGATGAGGTGGGAGGTTGAAGAAGGAGCTCCACTTCCACTACTCATTCTATATATCCACCTCTACCTGTCTGTCCTTTTCCTCTTGTACTAGTGACTCAATGAGATCATAACTCATGAGTGGGTTTGGTTGTGGATCAAAAAGCTTGTTGGAATGCTGACTTTCCCATGCTGCATACCATCATTTCAATTTTGGATATACTGAATACAATGACCTTTGATGTACATGGACATTTGATAATTCATTCATTTCAAAGGAAATTAATTTCCTTTTCTATTTTCTTTCCTCTAAATTATCCTGGAGCCAAGTATAGGGTTAATGTATTAGGTTTTCATTTATGTAGAAAAAAACTCAAATGTTTGAAATTTTCCGTGTAAAAATGTGAGCTGTTTGTATTTCAGTATGTATGAGAGAACTAGTAGCATTTGCTCTGGCTCAAAACTGTACTTTACACTCTTTTGAGCTTTAGTATGACTGGTTTTTGGAGAACTGAGACATTAACGTTGTTCCAAAGTTCTGGTTTCGACGGGAGTGTCGCTATTTTTTCAGCAATTTTCATGTCTTCAGGAAGAACCGAACCGAAAACGGTGTAGGTGTTTTTCCATTCTTCGTGGTTTGCAAGACTTATGAAGAATTCAGGTCCAGAACCAACCCATGCAACGGAGCCTCTTTGAATGGTTGGGCAGGATTCTACTGGGATTGGTTTGAATGCGTGTCCTTGTGCTTCTAATGTTCCTTGAATCAAGCCGTATGGAGGTCCAAATGAAGCCTGAAAAGTAATCAAATATTTTAGAAAGATCTAAGTGAATTAATGCCATGAGGTGTATCCATCATCACAATATTACTCTAACTTGGACCGTAAGGAATTTTAAGAACTGAAAATGAACTCCCAAAGAATTTGAGATTATTTTTTCTTACATCTTTAACGTGGTTTCCAAGGGAGTCCCATAAGCGGCCTCTACTTTCAGTGCGATAAAGCTGACATCCAGCACAATGGCGAGTTCCTAAAAGTTCCAAAATGAAGGCAACAGAGCGAGGAGCACAGTCTGGAAAAAGCTGAGGACAGAGATTCATGCATACATTGAGATGATAAGTTGATAACATGTAATTTTTAGACTTCAAATGACGAACTTCTCCCCTATCGGAAAAAATGAAATTCTTCATTTCAAATCTCAGGTTCAAAAACTAAAAAATAAAATGTGTGCTTGCCATGCCGTATATAATAAGCCAACTTGTACTAAATAGATCCCATGTAAATTGTCAAACAGTTAAGAAAATCACACAAAATCCTCAAACAGAATACTCTTTGTCCGAAATTCGGCTGAGTAAAATTCACAAGATACTTTAAAAATTGCATTAGTAAACCCAGTACCACATTTCTCATTTTCTAAATAAACAAACATAATTTACAGTAACTTTCCTGAAGCGAAAAAATATTTACCTTTATGCGAATAGTCCCAATTTCCGTCTCCAAGCCAACAATGCCCTAAAAAGAAAAGAACAAGTTATATATTTCTGTCAAAAAGTGAAACAACAGTATCAGTTGTGGGAAATTCAAGGGGCGGAAATTACATACTACCTGGCCTTTAGGAAAAATAATCCCAGAAGTCCACATCACTGTTGGTCCCTCATCTTGCTTTTCTGGACTCATGGTGTCCTTCTGTTTCTTCAGCCAACACTGTAAATCAGGTTGAAAAAGTTGATTCACCGAGTCAGGCACCACAAAAGTAAATATTTTGCAACTTCAAAGGTAAAAAAAACACGTTTGTGTTTCAGCTAATGTGTCCGACTCAACATCACCTGTAATATAAAAGTCTGTTCTTTGAAAATCAACAGGATTCATTTGGTTCAGTTCAATGAATCCAGCTGACACAATGGGAATAAGCTCAACACCATATTATAAAAGCATAAAATTTCAGCATTGAATGATTACTAAAACACCCATCAAAACCATTGGCATTGCAAAACACAAACTATTTTGCACTGAACTTAACTTACATAGAATCGATTATTATTGCATTCAACTGAACCACTAAGCGTAACTTCGTTGAATCGCAGAAAATAACACCGCAACTTCGAAAACAAGTGCATTGCAAAAAAAGAAACATAAATCTTCACTCCAGCATTCGAGGCAAGCACGCAAGTAGAATGCTAAACTGAACGGAATCCAGCAACTGAAATTTTTACAGCGAAAGAGCACACCCTAAGACCATACCATACAACAACTTCAGCATTGAATGACTACCGACACGATCCACAATCATCAAGACAATATGCATTGCAATCCGCAAAACAATATACTAAATTCAAACCTCACCTCACCAAATTTGGATCCACAAGCCTCCTTATCCCCACAAAAAACCCAACTATCACACAAACAATCACCACCATAATCACCACTACACATCTCTTTACAACCCTTACAACATTCCTGAGCTGAATTAACCCTAAACTCAGAGCCCCATTTCACAGCAGGACCCCAAAACTCCAAATGCTCAATCCCGTTACAACACTTATCACCATTCAATCCTTCCAAGATCGAATCTTTATCACTACCCAGGTGATCAAAGTCGGAAATTGAAGATGGGGTGTTGTCAGGTTTGAGAACTGCTGACAAAAATGCGTAAACTAGGGCACATGAGATGAGCCCGGTTACCAAAAGGAGCAGAGATGCGTTGCGGGTGTGGTCGGGATCGGATGGCTTCCGACCCATTTGGGAATTGGAGAGTTGGATTTGGGAGAATGGATTTCGATTTGAGAGCTGATGAGTTCATGCGGTGATGTTGTTGGTGGCTTGGTGCCATTGGAGATGATCGGGAGCTCTTTGACGTTGACCAGAGACTGAGTGCCAAGAACGTCGTCGTTTTTGATCGTTGAATAAATCTTGGTTTTGATTGAGTTGACTTCTCTACATTAATTTCGCTAGTGTTAATTAGTATTAAATATGCTCTCTCTTCTCTCTAAAACCCTCCCTATACGGTCCCCTCACCGACTGCCTCTCCTCCGTGGAAGTGGCTTATTCTCTGCTCCCGGAAGTTTCTCTGCCTTTCTCTTTTCGTAGATCCGTGGCTTTCCCTCCTCCACCCTTTTCATCGTCGGAAGCGCGAGTTGGAGGTTGCATCAGCGAGAGGGTTTTCGCGCAAGCGGACGACTGCCAGATCTGGCTTGTCTGCCGCCGGATGTTGTTTGTAGGCCATCCCAGATTTGAACTCCAGTCACACTTCCGATCCAGATATAAAATTGTCAAATTTGTCCCCCGCCGCTGAACCGGACGACGGCTGGATCGTCGGCTGCTGCAGCGACAGTCTCCGACTGGTGAGTGGAAAGACGACTCAGCAATTTCTAACAAACCTGCTTCAGTTCTGCGATTCAGATGTCCTCATGGCTATGGGAGGTGGAGCTTTTATCTTTCGTTGATTGTTCTCTTAGTTATTTTCCCTTTGTTTAAGCTAGTTTTTATCTTTTTGGAGGTGAATAAATCCCACTATAGTGTGAAATGCTAGCATATTCCGGTTCCACCGATCATTCAACTCAAAAGCCAAGGCTTATGAGTTGGGGTGGTGGTAACCAAGATATACATAACATCATTCTTTCTTTTGAGCAATGTGGGACAATTCTCAAGTGCTTCTCAACATATAGATCCTTGCTTTGTTATTATACTTGCTGGGATCTATAGGTTGGAGTGTTTTCAAATTGACATGCATGTCTTTTTGGCATCTTGTTTATTTAGGAGTCCGCCTTATTAAGATGGTGATCATTGTGCTGTCTTACCAAAGCAGAGATCGTTGTCTTGATTGTTAGTCACTAATGTGTGAGCATTGGTGGTTTGGTGGTGGTGTCTCAGGCCTGAGCTTTCCTCGGATTCCATGTACTCGATTTCAGTATTCGTGCAATCTTGTACTACTTATCAATCAATGAAGATATTAAAATAAAAAAAATAGTATTAAATATATTTTTGATTAACTAGCTATTACGATTTTTTTATGAAATTACACTACACCAAGCTCCGGCACATTAAGATTTTCTTTCTCTTCGAAATGAATTTATATCTTTTCAAAACAACCTTATGTTGCGGTTAGTTTTCCTCCATTGCCATTTTATAAAGTTCAATTCGTAAGGATCGTAGCTTTAACAATGTAACCTTATTTCTTGCGCAATATGATGACATTATTTTTTGCTGTGACGACATTTGGGAAATCATATCTACACAATTTCTTCAAAAACAGAAAGTGCCAAATAACGAGATTGTACCATCAATAGCATAATCGATAGATGATGTAACAATGACGTGGTTTACTATTTTTTGATTTGACGTGGTTTACACTTAATCTGTTAGGATAAGACTATTTTAAATGAACTAGTATTCCTGGCACAACCAAACTTGTGAATATATGAAGAGGCACTATTTGTGTTAGCTACTGTATATGAAAATTCGCATACAAACCTCATTACAAAATCTTTAATATATCTTCAAGAAGTGCTTATGTAAACGACAAATATTGATTGGCCACCAGGATTAGCAAAGGAGAATCTCCAAAGGACCGATCACACTCACAGAACTTAGATCCTCATGTCAAGCTTTGCTGCTTTGATAACAGGATTAGCATTCTCTATCGCCTCCTTGGGGATTCTTCTTTGCTAATTCTCTAGTTTACGTCGAATTCAAATGATCCAAAGAGTGCTGAAAATGGAAATACAAGTTTCGGTGCTGCAGCTAGTTGCACCGCAACACCAGATCTAAATCTATATATGTGAGGGTAAAGTATATTTCATTTTAGTAAAGAAATCCATCACTTTTAGTAAAGATAATGCATATTTTGAGACGCTAAAAATGTAGAGAGAAAGGAAAATTAAGGGACGATGGACTAGATGTCGTACTTTTTGGAGTAGCAATTATTATTTTTCACCCCTAGATCCGATTGAACATATATCAATACATATTTTCAAAATAAAATATATACATAAACTTTTGAAAAACAAAAAGCTGAGTGAAATCTAAAAGAAGCCGATACTAAATGCTATAAGATGGTTCAATACGCATAAATTAGGTTGATAGTAAATTTTCGACAAAATTGTTTTAAAAATAGGTCACTTCGAACATTATTAAATATGATACAACACTAGTGATCGATGTTGAAAATGACTATATTTTATATACTGAATTGCTTGTATTTGTACGAATTTGATATGAGATACAAGATATTTTGCACTCTAACATTGTCATTTCAGGTAGAAAACGCATATTATGATGATTTGACTAGGTTATTGCAAAAGGAGTCAAATAGCACGCAAAACAGGCAAATATTCGATCAAAACAGACGGAAATCAAGCAAAGGAAATTCGCGCCAAATATTAACTCGATCGAGTAGAATTAGCTCGATCGAGCTTGGTCCGAAAAGGAGTTCCATCGAGTAAAGTTGCTCGATCGAGTAAGATTTTAGGCAGCTCGATCGAATCCCCGAAGCTCGACCGAGTAGAGGAAAAGTAACCGAAGAACAGCTCGATCGAGTAGTCGGTCGAGTAAGGCTCGAAATGTGCGACAATTCTGACCAATGTGACTTAAAATAATTCCACAGGACGCATATCTTGTCCGATTACGATGAAACAAAGTGCATTGGATTCTCACATGTTTTGTGTTCTTTATTTCACCAGATTTCCTTTTACCTGTAGGATTTCTCACACTGATTAAAGTGTTTCCGATGGATCATGGTAAGACAGAACCGGTATCATCAGTATGCGTGTGTACAAAGTTGGATATATAATATGGATATATGTTCAATTCACCTTCTCCGCTAGACTAGCTCCTGATGAGTGAATTTCTACATGTGATTCTTTTTTTTCTTGTCATAAGGATAAGAACCCTACGAAAACCTAAGTGTCGAAAATGGATTTTTAGTGAGAGATAATATTGACCATATAGACTTGCAACACGTTTAGCAAACATGACTAGTGCCCTGCCTCTTCTATGTTCCCCGATGAGAAAGGTTTTCTCCACGTCCTTCCCTTATCTTCAACTCATGTTATCTGTGTTTCAAGGGTTGGTTTACTCAGGCTACCATAACAAGCTGATTATGGATTTTATCTATTTAGATACTTAATATATTCACAAGTGGCAAGACGACACTCCTTGATGTGCAAACTATAGAAAACTCTAGTCGAGACATGGAGAGCTGGTAAATACTATATTGTAATTTATTACAACATTATGACGCAACAAAAGGCCAATGAGGAAGAAATGAATTAATTAATCACCGCAGTTTAAGGACCTATCGGACCTCTTGATCGACCTTGGTCGTTCCCCCTTCATCCTGTGGCCTCTATAAACTGTGCCTTCAAAGTATTCTCTTTTATTGCTGGCACATACTTTGTTGATGATTCTGCTGTGCTTAGTTCGCTAGATACATGTTTAGACACACACTTTCTGTATGAGGAAGAACTCTCCCCTGGATCCTTTGTAGGTGCATATATACTTCCTCCTTCGGATATCAAGTGTTGGTTTCTTATTAGATGTTCCATGGTGTAATTGGAGTAAACTTTTTATGCGTTCACGAGAAACGGGCTTCTGATTGGTGTTACTGGTGACATTCGTCTGCCAGTACACCTTTATTCTGATCATTATCATTTCCAGGTTTATTTAGCTCAAAACAATGCATGGGTGTGTCGCTATCCGCCGAGTCTTCATCTTCTGTGTTCTGTAGCCCACTCACAACATCATTCATAGGAACAGCATAAAAACACGCGCAAAATGAAAACTTTGTCATTGATCACAAACTGAACATTAAAAATACAAGTGTCAACTGAGGAAAACACATGTGCTGATGGAAACCTTGCGGGGAATCGAAGAAAGTTGGTAGTAAAAGGAGAGCAACAACATTTAATTTGTTCCGAAACAGAGATTATACGCCATAGCTTCAAGTCCACCGAATAAGTAAAAATATAAGCATCAACTGATCAACGTAAGGGTACATCCGCATACTGGCAACATTGGATGGCTCCCATCTCCTGAATGTACATCAACTTGTAGTGTCCACTGAATCTTTATAACGTTAGAAAAACGACTGGGCAGACTTTAAAATACTGTGTGTTTTACTTTCTGTTTGGTTTCTTTAGTTTCCGGAATATATTCAATTCTTCGCTATGTGCATCATGTAGAGAGGTTCCGTAATGCTCCCAAGGTCATGAAAATTCCCAAGGCCCGGTTGCGCATGGATTTAGAGTACGACCCAGTTGATCTTAGGTCCGAAGAAGGTTCATCCTTTCATTTTTTTTTTAATGTTGCATGTTCTGATCCCCACGATCACTATAACTATTCAATATGAATCAACTCTTTCATATCTTTAAGCAAACGAGCTATAAATTCTTACCGTTATTTGAAAAATGATTAAAACTAATTTCTCATTTTAAGATCAAAGTGTTGAAATCTTACTTATGTCATGCTACAAAGCACATTTAGGACAAAAGTGGAAAAGAAAGGTGGCGAAATCACAAAGTGTATAAATAAAGGGGAAGCGTGAAGCTCGGTTTGATCAATCAATTTGTACGAACTTCCTGCCTCATTTCCTCTGTCCAACCAGCCAAACATTATGCACTGGCGATGATCATTTCCTCACCCTAAAATGTTCATCGCCTCTCCTCCTCCACTTCACCAAAGTTTCAACTTTTTCGTCATCTCCTCCTGCCCCCTCAGTGCGATTCCAACCCTTTCGTAAGCTCTCTGTCTCACATGAAGTTGTTTTTTTATTATTAGTATTATCCATTTTCTGTGTTTTTGGATGATTTCGCTTCTGGGTTTTTACGGATTAGGGATGCAATGCGATTGTTTGTGATTTTTGTGTTACAGGGTTTGAACTTTTTATGAAAAGTTACAATCTTTCCGGTATATTGTTGGATTTTTATAGGGTTTTAAGAGAAAAAAACTTGAAAGAAAACGGTACTCCAAATGTTGAAGCTGTATAGAAATTGCGATTTTTTGGCATATTGTGAGTGAAATGACATTGATCTTTACAGGGTGTTTTGAGTGAGGATTTGGAGGCTTTGTGGCATTGGAGTTGATTTTGATTGATCAGCATGGGGACGGTAGTTGCGAATTCTACTTGTCCGAAGCCAATGAAGGCTACCTCTAATGGTATCTTCCAAGGGGAACATCCTCTTGATGCTGCCCTTCCACTTGCCATTGTTCAAATATGTCTTGTGGTTGCGCTCACACGAATACTTGCATTTTTTCTTAAACCATTGAGACAGCCTCGTGTCATTGCCGAGATCATCGTAAGTTTGCAACAAAAAGAAGTTTCTTTTTGTGTTATGCTTGGAAAATATATAGCGTTGTTCGGTTTTGGTAATCCAACTTTAAAATATTGCAGGGTGGAGTGTTGCTTGGTCCCTCGGCATTAGGCCGCAACAAAGCCTACTTGGATACGATTTTCCCAGCAAGAAGCTTAACCGTGTTAGATACTTTGGCGAATCTTGGACTCCTTTTCTTCCTGTTTTTAGTTGGACTTGAGTTGGATATGAAATCCCTCCGCCGGACAGGGAAGAAAGCTCTTCTTATTGCATTAGCCGGAATTTCCCTTCCCTTCGTATTAGGTATAGGTACTTCGGTTGTACTTAGAGCCACCATTGCTAAAGGTGTTGCAAATGCACCATTTCTTGTATTCATGGGAGTGGCCCTTTCAATTACTGCCTTCCCTGTTTTGGCTCGAATTCTGGCGGAACTCAAGCTTTTAACCACAGATGTTGGTCGTATGGCCATGTCTGCTGCGGCGGTTAATGATGTAGCTGCGTGGATTTTGCTTGCTTTAGCAATTGCTTTGTCCGGTGCAGGTCATTCTCCTTTGGTCTCCTTATGGGTCTTCCTTTCTGGTGTCGGTTTTGTCTCTGCTTGTGTAGTTATTGTTCCTCTGACTTTCAAAAAAATGGCTGACCGTTGTACTGAAGGCGAGCCTGTGAAGGAGCTATATATTTGTATCACTTTGGCGTCTGTTCTTTTTGCTGGATTTTGCACAGATTTAATTGGAATTCATGCCTTGTTTGGTGCTTTTGTGCTGGGAGCTCTCATGCCAAAGGAAGGACCTTTTGCCGGAGCAATGGTTGAAAAAGTTGAGGACTTAGTGTCTGGTCTTTTCCTTCCATTATACTTTGTTTCAAGTGGACTGAAGACGAATGTAGCCACAATCCAAGGGGCTCAATCCTGGGGTCTTCTCGTGCTCGTCATTTTTACAGCCTGTTTTGGTAAGATTGTAGGAACTGTGGGTGTCTCCCTTGCTAGCGGAGTACCTTTGCATGAGTCTCTGGCTCTCGGATTCCTGATGAATACCAAGGGATTAGTGGAACTAATTGTTCTCAACATCGGAAAAGAAAGGAAAGTAAGTTATCACTGCTTTTGCTTAGGAAATTGTAGTTAATAATAATAATCTTGGCTTGGCTGATTCGGCAGGTGCTGAATGACCAAACCTTTGCAATCATGGTGTTAATGGCTCTTGTTACTACATTCATTACTACGCCACTCGTGATGGCAGTGTATAAACCTGCAAAGAGGGCTGGCAAGGCGGAGTATAAGCACAGGACAATCGAGAGGAAGGAGATGAAGGCCGGCACTGGCTCTGAGCTTCGTATCCTGACATGCTTCCATAGTACATCAAACCTCCCAACTATTATAAACCTGATCGAGGCCTCAAGAGGTAGTGACAAAAAGGAAGCGCTGTGCGTCTATGCCATGCACTTGATGGAACTTTCGGAAAGGTCGTCAGCTATATTGATGGTTCACAAGGCTCGTAAGAATGGCATGCCTTTCTGGAATAAAAAGCTGTCAGGAGGATCAAACCAAATCATCGTCGCATTTGAAGCATTCAGGCAACTATGCAGAGTGACGATCAGGCCAATGACGGCCATTTCTCACTTGCACAACATTCATGAGGATATTTGCTCAAGTGCCGAAAGGAAAATGGTATCGATGATCATCCTACCGTTTCACAAGCATCAGAGGTTTGATGGCTCATTGGAAACTACTCGGCATGAGTTTAGATTGATCAACCAAAAAGTTCTCGAACATGCTCCATGCTCAGTTGGAATCCTCGTTGATAGAGGCCTTGGTGGCTCCTCACACGTTCAAGCAAGCAACGTTTCATCAGATATAACGGTCTTATTTTTTGGAGGCCCTGATGATCGTGAAGCGCTTGCATATGGGCTGCGGATGGCAGAACACCCTGGCATCCTCCTGAGAGTGATCCACTTCATACTAGCCTCCGGAACTCCAAAAGAAACTACAAACGTGGATATTGATGAAAGTCCCGAAATGCGGCCAAATCCAGCAGATGCACGCGCTCTCACGACATTCAAGAACAAAATCCCGACGATGGTTCCATCAAGTTCGAAGAGATAACAGTAAAAAGCGCTCATGAAGTCATAGACGTGATTCAAGAACATGCTCAAAGTAACATGTTCCTTGTAGGGCGAATGTCCGATGGTCAGGCTATTTCCGGACTGAATGTAAGAAACGAATGCCCCGAGCTTGGAGCAGTAGGCAACTTACTGAGCTCTCCCGAAATCAAAACGCAGGCCTCCGTGTTGATCATTCAACAATATTACCAGGACAAGCCGAGCTTGTCGGATTCTTCTGTAAAAGAAGTCACAACTGATGGGGATTCTGAATCAAGTTGAACGTGAATGTAACAACATTTTGTGTATCACAATAAGAACTCCCTCTAATTCACAACATCTAAATTTCATGGCATCATAAAGGTTACTTCAGCGTTTTTCAACAATTTGTTCAAGTCTTTGGAGTTGAGGTTTAGGGTTTCAAATTATTTATTTTTGTTGCATGAGAGTGATGTGATGGAGCACTCAGTCCAAAACATATTTCCCAAATCACAGTTTTGAACCGGGTAAAAATTGGACAGAGGTTGTTAGAAAATAATACTAATACTTTGATTAAAAGTAAAAAAATAAAAAAAAATATTTTTTTTAAAATTATGAATTTAAAATAAAAATTTAAATTTTTTGATTTACTAACAGTTTAAATTTTATTATTTTATTTTTAGCATATTTTTAAAGTAAAAAAAATTAAAAAAGAAATTTAAATATTTTTATTTACTTTAAATTGTTAATTTTTCATTATCATTTTTTTTTTGAAATTTTGAGTTTTCTTGTTTTTTTTATTTCTTATCAAATCTTAATTTTTATCTTTTAAAAGCAGTTAACTTGGTTATCACTGGGTGGCTTCTGACATTTTTCTTTGGGAGTGGATCAAATAAAAAAGGTGTTTAAAATAAAAAGTATAAAAAGATCATGTCTATTCATTTGATTCATCCTACGTCCTAGATTAAATCACAATATTAAATGATTTTTAAATTAAAAAAGAGCAAATATGGAAACACAATATTTATATTAATCCTTAATAGCTTGTTCAACATTTTTAATGAGTATTCTTCTCATTTTGACTGTAAAAAAATATGTTTGAAGAGACAACAT
>JAWWMW010002003.1:0-10807 GCA_035048345.1 Echeveria elegans
ATCACCCTCTGACATCCTGTATTTCCACTCAGAATAAATCATCATATACATGTCGCCTTACATGGTCTTCTATATATTGCCAAACATGCTCATATATATATATATAAATATATATTTATATACTAGCGTAGCTCCCGTCGTCCTTGTTTCCATTTGATTCACCTAAAAAATTCTAAATATTTTTGCTTATTTTTTATTTTTAATGTTAATTTTTAATATTTTCAATTTTTAAATTTCAAAATTTTATTTAATGGGCCGGATCGGACCCGTTATTTTTAATTTTAATGGCATATTTGTGATTAATGGTGGAGAATGGTTAACAATGTAATTTTAGATTTGGTTTTAGTTGCGTTTCCTAATCTTTTATAAGAATACTAGCGTACCGCTCGTCGTCCCGACAGAATTTTTTTTCGTATTTCCATCCGATTCTTCCTAAGTGCAAAATCTTTTCCGCATAATTTTTTTATTTTAATGTTTATTTTTAAATTTTTTACGTTTTTTATACAATTTTTGCTTATATTTTTTCTGTATCTCCACTTGATTACTTTTTTTATTTTTTAATTTTTTCGTATTATTTTATGGTATTTAAAGTTTGAGACTTTAAGTATGAGCTTAGGAAGGTTAATGGGTAATGGATAATTTAGTCATGTTATTTGTTTAATGAAGGGTAATTATGTCTTTTTTACGTTTGGTTTTAGGTCTATTTTGCTATTTATTTATAAGAATAGATATATATAATAGAAATCATGTCCACAACCACACATATAGCAACGAAAATTTGTGTCGCTAAAACTTCTAATTTCGTTGCTAAAAGAGTTGGAGAATACGATAAAAAAATTAATAAAACAAAAAAAGAATAAGACACAAATATTAAAAATTAAAAAAAATAGAAATTCATATGTACAAATTAAAATTTTGAAATTGTGTAGAATGCATCGAGATATTTGAGTGGAATCGAATGAAGACATCAGAATAAAAATAACTTGAAAGTTAAAAAAATAAAACTAGAACGTTGAGAACAATATAGATAATCAAATGGAAATATAAAAAAATGTATGTTCATGTCGCGGCCCCGTCGGGACGATGGGCTTACATCTAGTAACCTATAAAACGTTACATGAGCCTGAGGTTATTTGGTTTTGCATGTTAGAAACTGATCAATCTTGTTTACTAACTTTATCTATGAACAACTTGTAAACCAACCATACTAGGCGTTTGGTTACTACAAGAGTGAGCACTCAAAAGCCCATTTTACAACAAAGAGGCGCTGGAATGAGTTTAACTAGTCTTCCACCAACGGACAAATGTGCTGCACTGAACTGATAACGTTCTGCATCCATGTCATTGAAGCGTGAGGTTTTGAAGTTAAGAAGCAAAATGATTGACGGGAAGCAACGATGAGTGAGGTACCTTAATCTGACTATTATTTATGTTATTGTTGTCTTTGTGGGGAGGAGTATGAAATGATGAAGGTTGTTTTTGTGCCTTGATTAGTTATTGTCTAGCCGACTTTGTGTGCGAGGTTTTGTCCTCTTTAGGGACTTATCACTTTGGACAATCATTTCTGAGAGCCTCCAGGGTTTCTGCCACTTCCATTTGAACTGTAGAAGCCATTGATGATGACTTCTTTTACACTTTCGCAATTTACCCGCTTGCCTACTGGCAACTGACATCTTTTTTCTCGACAATTGCTCCATCTGCAAACTCTGTAATAAGAGTAAATTTATTGTTGTTGTATAACTAAACGTAGCTGAAAGTTCAGAAGAAGAAAAAAAAAGGCTTGTCGTCAAGGACATGGACTCCATAAGATATGGTTTACGTTACCTGTGTTGGGTTGATCTCATCAGGCGACTCTCGCCTTGACCTATTAACAACCCCTGGAGTGTATTTGAGCTGTTTCTGAGCAGGCATATACATTGGCGATGGTGGACTGTTCATTCCACTGTCTATATTTTCTAATGGATTCTGTGACTTCTCCTGTATTTGCAGAATTAGTTTGATTAGACGGACAACCTACATGTTGTTGATCAAACTGGGAAAAAGTTAGAGAGTTCTAACCGGAACTGATAAAGTCAGTGCGATCGCAAGATCCTGCTCTCTCTGTTTCAAATCCTTCTCCACTTCTATTCGCCTGGTCTCACTCTGTCGCAAAAGATTCACTATCTCTTTGATTTGTTCTTCCGTTTCCTTTATCTCCATATCCCTCTCCCACAGTTGGCATCTGTTTATAAAGCACAATTAACAAAACAAGAGCTTAGTTTGGCAAGTGGATGTGGAATGCAAGATGCAACATACTCTATCACGTGGTCATACCAATGAGGAATTACCTTGAGTTAGATAACTGATTGAACATATACTGAATTAAACTCTTGGCCTCTCCCATTGAGCGTAGCTGGTTCCACCTTCCACGGCTAATTGATGATCGCTCTCTTTCCTCTGCTTCAGAAAGCTGTGATGCCATTGCTACCATGGAATTTGATGATATAAGTAACATGCTCTCAAGAGATTGCATTCTTGACTTCCTGGCATTAGGCGACAGGGAGGAGAGTCTGACCATCGGCACGGAACAACGGATCACCGAATGAGGTAAGATTTATAATATCCTCGAATAAGAGAATGAACGAGACTATCAAAAGATTAAGGGACACATTAGATACCTAGAAAAGACATTCTGGCCTTTAGGAGGGTTAATCCCCTTTGAAGTAAATTCATCAACCTGTTTTAACACAGCCATTTCTTCTGCTAAAGCAGCTCGCCTGTAGGAAATAGATGATTGTTAACACTCAGAGGAAAACTTCCAAGTCATGGAGGTTGTTTGATGTCGCAAAGTGAAAATGGATACATACACTTGGCTTTGCTTCTCATATTCAAAATGAACTTCGTGGACATTCACAATAACTTCAAGCTCATGGTCTAGCCACTTCTGGAATGACTTTTCATTGCTCTGAAAAAAAGGGTAACAGATATATCAGTTGTTTGTATATCGAATTCTAAATAAAGTACTGTAATAAATTATTCATCAAATTCTTTCAGAATAGAAATGTGATTTCGACAAGGTACCTGGCCATTGGCTGCATTTCCGTTTGGGCCTGTTAAAGCCAAATTGAAGAATATTATGCTAGTTATCTAATTGCAGTTATCTCAAAGCACTAGACCTTAACATCCGGGCGTAACAAGGAATGTTTTTAGTTGATTGAATTTCTCGTTGAATAAATAATTTTCTAGCAAGTCGATAACAGTCATGATATAAAAAACCAAACTCACCTGTATGATCTCGAATCGACAACTTTTTAGATTCAAGCAACTCCTTCAGTCTCTTGGTTGCTACTGCGGCCTCTTCAGTTTTCCTTTGTAGAACCTGAATTAACCATTCATTTCTATTAAAGTATCTAGGATCAAGCCGTTCTTACAAAGTAGTTAGTACATGTAACTTATTAAAATTAAAGATAGTTTGACGCAAAACACAACTTAGCGTGTTGACACATTTTCTTTCTGTTTAATTTATTTTGGATGCAAAATAAACACTCACCAATTTTTGGCGCTGGTTCAACGCTTGTAATTTAAGCTTCTCATACTCGTTTTTTCGTCCATCTTTCCGCAGCTACATATAAAACGAATCATTTAGACAGCCACCCATTAGACATGTGGTGATACAATAAATGAAAGGCAAAAGAACACTTAAATAAATTATATGAGGGATTCAACATATGCTTACGAACTCGTTTTCCACCATTGAGCAGAAAATATATTCACCCAGAAACATTTCAAATAGTGGAAGAAACATGACTTTTGTACCTGTAGCAACTCTTTCTCTCGCGAGGCCTTCCATTGCCGAAACTGTTCTGCCTCTTTTTTGATTTTATTTTGCAGTTGAACCTGAAATTTGAATAGATAAGAAACATGCACCCTGTACAGAAATATATTTACGCGCCAAATCATTCAATGATTACCTTCTGCGCCTTAATAAATTGTATTTCATGTTGCAAACGCTTCGCAGCTTCTTCACTTTTTTCTTTTTGCTTCAAAATCTGAACTTGGTTCTCTTGCTTCTTCATGAGATCCAATATCTAGAGTGTTGAAGAAAATAGCTATCAAAAGTTGTAACATTGACTTCACCTTAAAAGTATGTCTTATCGAGAGAATGAAACACAAATGTTTAAGCTGAATCATTTGTGACAGCGACTACTCACTTGAGCTTCAAGTGATTTTAATTTCTGGGTATGAACATCTTGCAATTTCTGTGGTTGTCCATCAGCATTGAGGGAGCGGTTTTGAATCTCACTCATTAAGTCATCTCTCTCTCGCTGCAATTTTAAAGTTAGGAGTGTTACCACCAAACTCTACAGAAGACGTCGAGAAAATCAAGGATCAAATTTACCTGCACAATGTTTTTCTCATCTTCCAATTCCATGATCTTTTTCCTGAAGTGTTGTTTAAGTTCTTCCATGTTGAAGCCTCCAACAAGTTTCATTTCTGACTGTAGAGACAAAGAAGCCAAAAACAAAGAAATGAAAGGCCATCAAAGTCTCCAAAAGAAGTTGGGGCCAATAGCAAAATGATGCCTGGACTCCATGATAACAGTTTGTTGTGGAAATTTGTATTCCGCGAATCTTGGGAATATATAAAACTATTCAGAAATGGATATCATACCTCTTTCTCCTCTAATCGTTTATTCAACTCGTTCAGTTCTTTGTCCATAGTAGTTTGTAAGAGCTTATGCTCCCACTCTTTCTCTGCTTCTTCAGCGGTAACTTTAGGTTCCGATGCTGATATCAAGCAGATCACCCAGAATCAGAAAGCAACTCATGATAAAAAAATGATAACATTGCATTCACAGAAGAGAGCATCAGTAGTCCGCACGTAGTATTGAGCCTGCCATGTGGTACTCTGTGGAATCCATGTTATGCGTTCCTCTCTTAAGCCCATCATATTTGAGTGAACAATATTCGTCATCCTGCGACATACCAAATACAGGAAATGCAATGATATAGTAATTGATTTCAGCATTGCAGATAAATGTTGATCCAACGATACCCAATACATGACAAAGTGGGCTCTTAAGTACCTTAGGCATAAACGCATCACGATCATCCACAGTGGCGCATCTACTGCGGTATGCATGAAGCTCTTGAGATAGTTTTTCATTTGCGGCTTCCAACCAGGCAACTCTCTCCTTTAAAATCTTTACAAATAGACAAAGTCAGTATCATACTATGCAGACAGAACAGTGAAGCGACTTTGTAAACATGATGTATATCCGCCTGGTTTCACCAACCTGCACTTGTTCTGATTGAGATCCACCCCCACGAGCAGAGAGTTCTGCTTGGAGGTTTTCTATTTGCTGACGCATCTTCAGCATCTCAATTGACATTGGATTTCTGTTTACCTGTTCAACCATCATACACAATAAATTGATCTGGACATCAAACTAGTGAACGCTATACAGAACCAACAATACTTACAACAGGCTTATTTTTTATATTCCTTGCCCGGTTAGCATACTTCAATGTGTTAAGCGTCTCTTCAGCATTGATATCAGCCGGGCTTATGCAAGCTGCAGATAAACAACAGTTCTTAGGATTGGGTGCCAGCGTTAATAAATAAAACCTTACGAGTTACAACTATGACTCGTGAAGGTCATTAAAAGAAATCATAAAACTGACGACTATTAACATTGGCACGACACTCACATCCACCATTTACCTATCATAGTTGTTCGGCTGTTACCACCAAGAGAATCCTGTAAGAGTCTAGTCAGTTTACTGTCCCTATATGGTACATGAACAACTTCTTTTCGCTTCTTTTCGTCTCCAAGTGCACTGATGACATTACCGAGCGCTAGAAGACCTCTATTAATATGAACCCCTGCCAAACCAATAGAGATGTTAGACATTGCACTCGTTCTAATAATTAAGTGTTTAAGGAAAAACTGAAGCATACACATCAAATAAATATCCATCCATTTATATACAGAGAAGCTACCGACCTTCCTTAAATCGCAGTCCATCAGAACCAGTTCTCTTGGCCCGTTCTGATCCAGCAAGATCGACTAGATGCAGCTTAGCACATAGATATCCATCATCCATGCTTTCATCAAGACTGCTATCACTACTTACTGATAGATCATGCTTCACCTTTTGCTCTAATGTGATAGTGAAGATTGCATGAGAACGGCTATACAAAGTAACAAAAAATAACAACTCAGTAGTGAGTCTAGTGATAGCAACAAACAAACCTCATGAAATAGTTAACATGCCCAACACAATTAGTTTCACATTACTAATCAAATTATCAAAAAAATTGTTTGAACTAAACATATCATAAATGTCAAATTCACATTGAATGTATTCAATGTTTCTACGGCAACATGTAATAGTGAACTGTTACTGTTACCTGGACTGATTGTTCATATTTGTACTTCCAGTAGCTCTGCTTAGTGACCCTTGTTCCAGACAGGCAGCCATTTCTTGCAGAGTGCACACATATACTTCTGTGCAGCCTGTAAGTGTGATCACACCACTTGATGTCTCACGAATCTGAATTGGCATCTTCCCAGGTGCTGGTACTTTACCCATATTCCCATTTCCAATTTCCATTTTGCTACTGGATTCCAGCAAATCTAGCACTTCTTCTTTGAGAATCTGTAGGGTGAGAAAATTATCTTTACAAAACTGGGGGTATTGCCAAACAATACGCTGCAGGGCCAAAATGCAAATCGAGAAAACATCTGCCGTTGGGCTGATGTACCTCGATGTACGAAACATGCAGCTGAAAATCAGTCTGATGCTTCATTGTCTCGATCTTTTCGAATAAAGCAGTCATTACTTGAGGAACTATCCCTGTTTGACAAACATCTTTAAATCCAGTTCCCATCGTGTATGTTTTGCCAGATCCAGTCTGCAAGAGTTTGTCCACATTTAGTTCATATATACATTTGTTTTAAAGCATGAAAATCCCGTTTGACAGGAAAATCTGCATCTATTAATAGCGACTTAAAAGTGACCTGGCCATAAGCAAGAACGGTCGCATTATATCCCTGGAACAAACCATCAACAAGAGGAGACACACACTCTTCAAATATAGCAGATGGTGGAGAACCTGTGCTGCCGTAAACATGATCGAAAGTAAATGAATGTGTGCCTATTTGTATCTGCAAAACAACAAGAAGGGTATTATTGCAGCACCCATGGTGTCAACAAATAGGACCACAAACTTTGCAGGAACAACATCAGAGCATTTAATATTTGTAAGAGCACCGGATGAAAATTCTAAACAGAAAATAATGAATAGATCCCAACACACAGGTCGATTTGGCATGTATTGACGATAAATGACAAGCTGATATTAAGAAGATCTGTGAATCTTCAAGTTCTACACAATCCATTTTCAATCTCCTCATATCGATCCACCACTCGTATGCTAATTCATACAACAACAAAATGCCAGCCAGACAGAACCCAACAGTCAACCCAAATGCCAGTACTCTCACACCTGCTGGCATCCATCCATTTTCCCAATAGTCAATCTCCAGTTGAACCTTCAACATTTCAACCCCAATTCCGCAAATCTCAACTCTAAGATCGCAAATTCATAACCAGCAGCAAATAAAATCTCATCCAACCAAAAAACGCTCACAATCCAATTATACGAATTCTCACCTGAGGCTTTCCAGGCACAACGGAAACACAATCCTTACATCCCTGCACCTTCTCATCGCCAATTAACGGCCTCACATGTACGGCAACCTTCACACAACAATCCTCACCGCCTTCCATGACCTCCACTCCACTCCACTCCAACCACAACACAACACCACTCCTACTCTTCCTCCAAAACTTCAATCACACAGCAACAACTGCATCAAAATCAAAAAAAAAAAAAAAACATCAACATCATCTTCATGATCCCTAAAATACAAAAAACAAAATAAAAGAAGAGTAGAACAGAATGAGAAAGCGAAATGCGAACCTACAAACAGTCAATCCAACAACAATGAATCGAGAGCGATCGATCAGCTTGAGAAATTAACAGGTTGAAACTCTACTATAAGATGGAAAGCGATTGGATGAAAAAATAAAAGTGGAGAACAGACGGTTAACCAACAAACAGTGAGTGAGTTAGAGAATGAGTCGGTGGTGAGAGTTCACGTTCAGGTTGAAAGTGGAATCGCAACCACCGGTAACAAAAACAACGACGACATCATTATGACTTGACTTTCACTGCAATTTGAGCATCGTCGTCGGCAGAAGAAGAAGATGAGATTGAATTGAAAGGTTAAGGAAGCAGCGAAGGACTCTCTTCCCCTCTTGCATTTGCTTGTTGCTTTATTTATTTATTTGAAATGGACAGCTCTGCTTTTTTTTTTTTGGTTCCCTTTTCTCTCTTTCCATTTTTACCCCTTCAATACAATAATTATTCTTTTTATTATGCATATTTCAACAATACATTAGCTTCAGGCAGCTATTTCGATCGTGAAATAAAAATTATTTTTTATTTAACAGAAGGTTTTGATGGATGATTTTTTATAACGTGATGATTAAACGATCAATTTATTTTCACTTGTAATTATTTTTTTGAGTTATAAAAAATATATTATTTTATTCATTTGTAGTTGTACATATATTTGAGTTATTGTGAGCTTTAGGTTAACGTAAATCACGATTGAAATTGTATATTTTTATAGATGTTGTCATGAAATGGTCGAAATAAACATGTAAAAATATTATTTTGCATTTGTTTGACATTATTTTCAAATTACTCCTCTTTTTCTACTACTACTACTACCTTTGAGTCGTGGCTTATTTGAAACTTTATTTACAAGTCTTGAATAAGTAGTTTTTTATAGATGTTTTCCGATTTGACTTTGCTTCATTAAATTGAAATTTAGATTAGATATGTAATGTAATAATCCGATGATGTAGGTGACTAAAATAGGAAGCGTATAATGTCACAAATTTCAAACATCGTTGGTGTTATAATTAAATGATCATGTGAGTTTGCATACATCGTGTTCCATTTTTTGTGTATTTATTGTCACCATGTTCCCATTCCACTACTGAGAATTTCTCTCATCATTCCCATCACTTGATTTTCTGTTCTTTTGAAAGAGAAATCGAACTGTGTAAATGGTTTCACTTCATGGAAAATAATAGTTTTGACTTCTGAGTTCCGTCACATAAAATCACACAACATAAAGAGACCGGTAAAATTTTTATATCTCTTGTCATGTGTTTGAATTGTGGTGAAGTCCAACGGTTAAAAACATTCTCACTGCATTAAAATACTGTCGAATGTTTTGTTTAAAAATAGTCATTATTAATGTGTTTGAGGGCTATTGTTTTATTTTCTTCTTATATTATTTTGTTTCCTCCATAAGAGAAACCTCAATTATTGTGTCCCAAAACGTTTCAAGTCATCCATTTCAGCAAACCCTAATAAAGGGTTCCACTTCCATTGGATCTTAGAGCGACCCGTCCAGGTGATCCATTAGCATTTGATGTAGACCGATCAACCATTTCTCATGTCCCCACTTTTAATCAATATACTCTTATAGGTTTTGTGATGAAATACATCAACAAAGATAAAGTTTTCATATGGTATCATTGGATTTTGGTGCTCCTTTTTGGCTCTTTTAATTAAATATTAATCAATCTTAACAACCTTAAATTATACGTAGTTTGGACAAGCTTAATGCAAAGGTTTAGGTAGTTTGTTTGACCCTTTACCTAATACTATTCCAATAAAATTTCGGGCACCGGAAAATGTGAAAGGAGAACAGTATCATCATACAAGCATAATCATTCAAAGTTTGAGTTATCTTATATACTGTAGTACATTAGACTTCGTGAAAATATCTTTTGAAGAACGTCATCATCATTTTATCATAATAAAAATACATATCATATTACAAAGTGTCGGGCAATTCATTTACACGTTAATTAATTTGTACCTGAAAACTCAAAACTCAAAACAGAAAAGGAAATGACATCGAGAAAAATAAAGCATTTTGAGATAGGAGAAAAAAATTGGCATTATTTTATTTTCATTGCGTTACAAAAAATGAACTGACACTGAGAAGCTATATCTTTGATCTAATCCATTGGGCATCTTATGATAAAGAGAGATTTGGAAGGGCCTTTAACATTGGCAAGTAGCTAAGCATAGTATATAACTTCACTTTAAAGAAAATGCACTTGCAGGATGAGCTTTCATCTGCCACAAAGTTCAAACCCTAACACATGCTGCCAGTCAGCTTTTACAACCCACAGAAACCTGCAACTTAAGAACATTCTCATCCCACTCACTTCCTACATTGGAAAATTTTAAAAAATCTTAATAAAGACACGGTATATATATACCCTAGCACATGTTATGATAATACTAGAATATATTCTGAAATCCTAATAAGAGCTGGCATACCCTTGCACATGATATTTGTTTGAACATTTTCAACAAAAATCATAAGACCTGGTTTGAAGGATATATGTGCCTGACAGTGCAAAAACACACGCGTTCTCGTTTGTGCCAAGTATTAGAATCAAAACAGGTAAGCTAAATAGGCTAGTTGAATAGGTTTTAAAATCATTTTGAACACCGTTAATTAAGGTGTTGATGATTTGAGGATTTTATAATTAAAACGAGGGTAGAGATCAAGGTAAAAAAATGTCTAAATATAAAAATATAAAGAGATCATAACCATAGATGTACCTTTAATCAATGACTGAGATTATCCAATTAATATTCATTTAATTATAATAAAAATAATTATTCAATGTTTGAGGGTATTTAAGACATTTTGATCTGATTT
>JAWWMW010002003.1:10907-21069 GCA_035048345.1 Echeveria elegans
ATCACGGGTTTGACAGGTATGATTTAATCATTATTCTTGTTTCATTATACGAATGAAGAATCCTAATTCAACAAGTGAGACTCTTCGCACTTCTTCCGCACAGGCACAATGGGCGCCCACTTCTGTACATATCTTTACTTGTTACTCAAGAAAGCACATGTATATCTAACCTCGAGTGAGAGATTCCAATTCCATTTCACGTATGTTCTTTCGATGGTTTCTTAACAACATCAGTTTGCGTTGTGACTTGTCTCTTGATTAATTGTCATTTCATAGACCGAACGAACATATTCTGAATTTAAACCACACAATGACTAGTAGCACCAACAATTAGTTCAAAATACACTATTAATAAGTTCAAGTTATTATCTTGTCTCAAGTCGTGCTTTCAAAAAAATTGAGCATTGACATTTGGGTACAACAAAAGTTCAAACTTACCGAGAATATTAGGCAACGGACTTACTAATTTATTAATGTCTAATTGGCTCGTCCAAATTAAGAAGTAACCCATATAATGTGGAGCAATATTAGAGTTCAAGAAAAAAAGTTTAAGAAGAAGAAATATGTGGAGAAATCTAGAATAGCGTGTACTAGTTATTTAGGAAATATTTTTGGTGTCGTTGGATTAAAATGATCATATCCTTCCATTGAGAAGGTGTAGTAGTATAAATAGAGATGTTGTAGTAAGGAGTAAGACACTTGAACTTCGAAAAAATGACTGAGGTTAAGTTGTGAGTGAGTCTTGTAAACGTTCATCTTCCAAATAATAAAATATTCATTTGTACGATGCGCAACTCAACAGAACTCTCATTAATATGATGTAAAATTAATTTTGTTTTATCGAAATAATGTCATTTTACCGCATGTTCAGTTTCCTAAATGGTTTAATAAATTAGACAGTCATTCTGGTAGATTGTTTTTTATTTTTAGCATGAGCTCTGAATCCGTTAAAAGAACTAAATCAATATGTTAAAACTTTAGAACAAAAAAAGTAGTAATAACTAAATTAACTCAACAACTGTAGCTGTACTAATATTATTGTCTCAATCATGAATTTCCATTTTCCTTATAAATGAAAAAAACTCTACATTTCCATTTTACTCCTATCGAACTAAACTAATATTACTAGTGTTGTGGTTTTAAGTTCAGCCAAACTGAGTGAGGGAAGAAACAATATTGGGCCATAACTTATTGGATTGTAATAAATGTTTGATTTTATTGTCGGGCTTTGTCCACTCAATATACTGGGTCTGAAAAATAGTCCATTAATAAAATAAAAGATAATGCATAATACATAATACTCCTATTGTTTAGGAATATTAAAAATGACGTCAGGTTTCAATAACCGCAGTATATAAACGACACGACCTCTCAAGCGACTTTGCAGTGCAGTTGGTTTCTGCCAAAAAAATCAAAAATAAATAAATTTTATTTATTACAACGAAATTTTCTTTGTGATTTTGATCTGATCTCGGGAGAGGCTATCCATTTCCGATTCTCAAAAAATAAAAAATAATAGAAAACTTCATGGTGCAGAAGCAGAATCAGCAGGCCGTGATGAATGGACTGGGTGCGGCTGCGGCAGCCGCGGAGGGTGGAGCTGTGCAGACACTGGCTCCTTTTCTGACTACGCCGTTGTATGTTGGGATCTGGATGTGAATGTTTCGGATTCACACTTGCATGATTTTTTTAGTCAGATTGGGAGTGTTGTGTCGGTTAGGGTTTGTAGTGATTTGAGTACCGGAGTTTCGCTTGGGTATGGATATGTGAACTTTCATAGTGCCCAGATGGTGAGTTTTCAAAACTCTAATTTTGTTGATTGTGTTTTGTTTTGGATTTGTTTCATTTTTGACGAGTGGAAATGTTTCATCTGACATACAGTGAGTTGAAATTTGGTTTATTAGATTTTTTCTTGTTTGTAACTGGTCAATGTTTATGAGTTTGGTACATATATTAGTCAATGTCCATTTAGATTATAAATGGAGTTGCAAGTGGAAGAGTTGTACAATATTGTATGCTGGATTATATATGGATTTTGCCTAGGACGTGACATGATTGCAAGTATGGTTGAATTGAAAATCTGTTAAATTTGAATCTGACAACTTTAGTGTTGTGAACCTTTGTTCTGTGTATTTTCTTAATTTGTGTGATGGCCGATGGAGACATTATATATTAGTCTTCTGTATGGAGTGTTAAAAAGCTGAATGGAGAATTTGTTAAAAAGCTTCTTCTGTATGGAGTGCCTGGGGCTCTGGTCTGTCTATGATACTAGCCAAATTCTACTTTGCCTTCGTACATCCCTCTTTGGTACTTTGATAGATGTACATGCATAGTTGTTCCCTGATACGAGTGGGCATGAAGGAATGTTTTTTTTCTAGCTATGCTGAGTAGAAATGCACTAGGCTCGTCCGATCTCCGATTTACTATGATCCAAACACTATAATTTGATATCGGTTGCAATACTTGCTTACTATAATTTGTGTTCTTGTTTTCTAATTTTAGCTGCAAAGGTGATTGCTGATCTGAACTTCACCCCTCTCAATGGAAAGCCAATCAAGGTAACTCATTCCCACCGTGACCCCACCACACGTAAAAGTGGAACAGGAAATATCTTCATCAAGGTTTGTGTTTTTTTTGTAAATGTTAGGCTTGAAATAGGTTATTCCACTCGTATCATTAATTATGTTTGTTATGTTCAGAAAATGCCTATTTTGTGTGGTGATAGTCTTCTATGTGTGTGTAGAATCTGGACAAGTCAACTGACCACAAGTCGCTGCAAGAAACATTTTTCATGTTTGGTCCCGTTGTTTCCTGCAAAATAGCTACTGATTCATTCGGCCAATCTAAGGGATATGGGTTTGTTCAATTTGAGAGTGAAGAATTTGCGCAAAGTGCAATTGAAAAATTAAATGGCAGGCTGATCAATGACAAACAAGTATATGATGGACCAATTGTTCACAAACATGAAAGAGAATCCACTTTGAACAGTATAAAATTACCAATGTGTATGTCAAGAATCTCTCGGATTCAACAATCATGCAGATCTTGAGATAAATTTTGGCGAGTTTAAAAAAATCACAAGCCATGTAGTGATGAAGGATGCAAATGGCAAATCCAAGTGTTTTGGATTTGTGAACTTCTAAGATCCAGATGATGTTGCGCGTGCTGTAGAAGCCCTCAACGGAAGGAATTTAATGATAAGGAATGGTTTGTCGGAAAAGCCCAAAAAAAGTCTGGGAGGAACAAGAACTTAAAGATCGATTTGAATAGGGTCAAAAAGACACAGCTGTCAAGTATGAAAGGGTGAACCTGTATGTGAAAAATCTCCATGACAGTATTGATGATGAGAAACTGAAGGAACTGTTTTCTGAATTTGGTACCATTACTTCATGCAAGGTAGGTTGTGTTACTCTGAAAGTATTGTCTTAATGGCAGGTGCGCCGTTGGTTGTTAGATTAATGCCGTGTTTTTGTTATCACAATAATACAGGTAATGTGTGATCCGAAGGGTATAAGCAGAGGCTCAGGATATGTTGCCTTCTCCACCTAAGAGGAATCATCACGAGCAGTAAGTTCTTTAGCAAATTCTCTAGAAATCATTTATTTGTCTTGAATTTGCTACTACGAAATTGCTCTCTCTGTACAGCTTGCGGAAATGAATTCCAAAATGGTTGTTGGAAGCCCTCTATGTTGCACTCGCTCAGAGGAAAGAAGACAGAAAAGCACGATTGCAGGTATGTTAATATTTTCTAGTTCTTTTTTTCCTCTTCTCCTTTTTGTTTTTACAATTCAGTTTGTTGGGTGCATATTTGTCATATGTTTCTTGTTTTTCTTATTGTTTATGGCTCCTCAAGTTGGACTTGTATGCCTATGTATCCACCTGGTGCTCTCGGGATTGAACAACAGCTCTTCTATGGCCAACCCCCTCCTGGTGCGATCCCTCAACAGGTAAGTGCATCAGCTGCTTGATATTTACGCCTGGGATTGGTTAATTTATGACATTGCAGTTTGTTTTGACATTCAGTATTCATGTTTAAGGTGGTTCATGTGTGATTGTTTAGAATGTCGTGTGCTTTGGACTTCGTGGTTTTGTATTCTCGTCTTTTAAGCATATGTTTGCATTTCTAGGCTGGGTTTGGTTAATAGCAGGCAACTGATGCCTGGAATGAGGCCTGGAGGAGCTCCCATGCGAAACTTCTTTATGTCAATGGTGCAGCAAGGACAGCCTGCCCAGCGTCCAGGTGGTAGACATGGTGCTGCTGGCAAGCAAGGTCAACCAATGCACATGATGCAGCCACATGTGCGTAAAAGCAGCAATTATTGATCGATTTCGAATCATATTGTTGTATGTTTATGTTACGGATATAAGACCAAGGTAGAGTCCACCACAAAAGACTAGTCAATGTGGGAAGAACTTTTGAACTTATATCCAAGTAGATGAGAAACCATCTACCTGATGTGGGATATCATAACACTGTCCACCCCTTTGAAAACCGACGCCCTCGTCGGCTCACTCCGGACGGCTTTCACTCTGGCCTCATCGTCAATCAGGTAGCCCTTTCCCGGGTCGCCCCTTCCGAGGACGTCCACGATGACCTACTCCGGGCGGCTTTCACTCTCGCCCCGTGGGGAATCAGGTAGCCCTTTCCTAGGTCGCCCTCTTCGTGTTGGCTCTCAACGAGATGCACCAACATAAGCCTAAGGAAGAGCCCACCACAAAAGACTAGTCAATGTGGGGAGAACCCTTGAACTTATATACCTGGTGTGGGATATCATAACAGTTTAGGTACTTAGATTAATTTTGGATTCATTTTCAGATGGTTCCAAGAGGTAGATTTGTCCATCACTATCCACAAGGAAGGAACATGGAGAGCCTCAAATACTCAATTTTCCCTATGATTACAACATGAAAGGCATGCGTATGCGTGATGCTATGCCTGTCGGACAACCACTACTACTTCCTGCTGTGGCCACGGCCCTCGCAAATGCCAGTCCGGAACAGCAGAGAACCGTAAGCGCTCAAAACTTCCTCAACTCTCCACCCAGTTCATTCTTTGTCTTCATACTAATCAACATTTTTTTAAAAATCAGATGCTGGGTGAGAGCTTATATCCGCTGGTGGATCAGCTTGAGCACGAATCAGCTGCAAAGGTCACTGGCATGCTCTTAGAAATGGATCAAACTGAAGTCCTCCACCTCATCAAATCCCCAGAAGCTCTCAAAGCCAAAGTCACTGAAAGCAATGGAGGTTCTCAGCTCCGTCAATCAACGCCACCAGTCTTCCGATCCTGTCGATCAACTCGCCAGTGTATCCCCTAAATTGAAGACAACTTCCATTCCATTGCTCCTGAGTGTTAAGATTTAACAACTCTTTGTTTAACTTGTGCTTCCAAACTCAATGTTGCAGACTCGTTTTGTGTTCCTATGACAATTGGCAAACCGGTTTGATATTTAATTGGACCGTATATTTCGGGTTCAATCTATCGTGTGCGGCACGCAATCTGCTTCTTCCTCATTGGCCTCTAACTTCTCTTACTTCTATAAAAATAACGTCGGAGCTCCTCTGCCGGCGATTTCTTCAATCGGAGTCGATCAAATCCGATGAATGGATCGTCAAACCGTCGCCGACTCCCGATCACTCCCTCCTGGCTGCCGATTCCACCCATCGGAAGAGCAGCTCCTCCGCTACTACCTCCTGAAAAAGAACTCCAACGACGATGAAGACAACGGACGAAATGGATTCGGTTTCGACGTGATTAAGGACCTCGATGTTCACAAATACAATCCGTTTAACTTACCAGAGGTGTGGAGTTACTGTTACGGTTACAAAGGACGAAAGAGGCATTGGTATGGCTACTGTGTTAGGGTTTTGAAGGGTGAGAGGATTTTGTGGAGGAGTGTAGAGGGAGGGTTTTGGAAGAGGAAAAGGGGAGTTCGAGAAGTGGTGGTTGGTGGTGGTGTCGTTTTGGGGAGTAGGGTTAGTTTTGTGTTCTATTTAGGTGGTTGTGTTGAGGATGCTGTGAGGACGAATTGGTACATGCATGAGTATGCCTTGGTTGATGTTGATCCTGAGGTATATGTTTCGGCTGTTGATTCCGGCCATGAGTCGAGTTCGACTTGATAGAGTTGCTTGTAGTAGTTTGTAGGCCTGAAGGGTTTAGGTTTTGTAAATGGCAAATCTTGTGGTTGTTGTTTCTGTGTGGATTTACTGCAAAACTGGTCATGAGTGTTTCTTAGAGTTGCGAAATAAAGTTCGCAGTCCAGATACTTACCGACTTCATTAAATAAGTTTTTAGTAGGGTTCTTGGCTTGGCTTCTTGTGGAGTGTAAGGTGTGGTGAATGTGTTCGCCGTTCAAAATCATGTTGGAATGGAACTTTTGTTAGTTGTCCGTGTTTGATCTTGCATTTCCTTAACTGCATGCAGAGTAGTGTTTGGGGAACTGTTAATATGAGAATGTTTACGATCCTCGTCAAGTACATATAGGCGCGTAGTCTTTGTGTATGAGTGGTTAATCGCTGGATAATATTCTAGTTCGAGTATGAAGAATTGAAAACTCATAAGTATTGTTATATGGTGTTATGTTAGGTAGTTTCAGCTATATATTGAGCCTTACAGATGCTATTATTTGCAGGCATTTGTCCTGTGTCGAGTGTTTGTAAAGTTTCGCCATGGCTGTGCCAGTAAGGCAAGTGAGCATGCTCTGTGCGAGCGTAAAAATGTTTCAGCTGTGAGACACATTGGTGTCCAGCATGATGAAACTGTAAAATCTGATATTGAAGGTCCTAAAGAGTGTGATATCAAATCTGTTGACAGGGGTATTCAGACATCAAGTATATCATCTGGAAAGGTGAAAGAGGAAGAGGGTGACGATATGAACAACCCTGGGATGGTTTCAGCTCTTGGGCCTCACTTTCACCCGGTACCTTTCTTGTTCTTTATGTGTAACAATGATTCCACTTCAATTGATCTATCTATAACTTGTACTAACATAATACACAGGCTTCCGGAAGAAAGAAATGCATTTTGAAGGTGTAAAATTTTCAGTCTCTGTGTTTAGAATTACTCCACTCATACTGCATCATTCACACTACTGGGTCAATGTGCAGGTTGGATCATCTATGACTGAGCATGAGAAATCTTCTGTAGGTTTGACCATTCAAGATTATATGTCATCCGATGATTTGTCTGCACAGGAGTTGAATTGCATCCTAGAGGGGGATTACCTAGAGCTAAATGACCTTCTTTCTCCCCTCCCCGAAAATGATGGTACATGAAACTCGGCAGATAGTATTGAAAAGAAATTATCTTGAACCTCTGCTGAAGAAACGGCGATTTCGGAGATGATGGGTTACTTGCATTCTTCATAATCAGTTATGTACTGTTGCGAACTAGTGATTGGGACTGCAAGCATTTGAACCCAGCTGCTTGAATAATTAGAAGGATATTAGTTAACTTAGGGACCTCTTTTTTATCTTCTGAACTTGAAATGTGGATTCTAGCATGGTGTCGTTTCTGAGGTGAGTGTTGGTTTTCAATTTTTTTTTATCATGCACTGCTTGAGAAAGCAGGATACTAGGAATATACTATTAACATTGTGTATTGCCGACAACTGCAGATCTCTTGAGCAAATATGAACATGCAATTTCATCAAGCAAGGCAATGCTGTTTTTCCACTCAATCTTGGAGTATCAGTTGGCGTCCGCTCCTTTTCGACAAGGTTAGCAATAATGGTTGAATGCATCAATGATACTATTATGACGAATCTCACCTAGTCGAAACCTTATGCAACATTATGATCTCATTTACCTTGAATAAACATGTTCGTTTCTAGTCACCTGTATCCGACGTCATGGTGACATTTCTGACACTTGAGACTGATTTTTGGAACACATAGCATGTCCTTTTGGAGAAAGTTTTATATGTCACTTAAATTTGGTTTGTCCATAAATGCCGTTGTGTAGCGGTGAAACTTGTTGAGGTGCATCACTGCATTGTGCTGTTTTTCGGCAGAATGCATTTTCACATTAGATTTCTGTGCGCCTGGGTTTGCTGAACGAGCCTTGTTCCTATTAGATTTTGCTTCGTGCTTTGAAGGCCATTTGAATTTCCACTCATTTTTTCGACAACCAGGCCACACTTGCTGATGTGCATCTTCCGACAAGTTCACCTTTTCGTCTAGGAGTAATGTGGATAATTTGTGGCCTGGCTGCAGAGGTATCCATCCATTTCCTTGAATGAAAACATCTTGATTAAGGTTTGAATTTTGAACAAAGACGTATGAGTTATGAGTATGACCCAACCCATAATGAGTTTAGTACTGTGTTTTTCTTTGGGGGTCATCAGCCACCCAACTTCTGAAAAGAAATGAAAATAAAAAACCAGCAGATTTGTTGGAACTTGGAAGTTGAAAAAGATAGAGAGGTTAATTAGGGTTAGGTCACAAGTGGTGCCAACTTTTTCTCCACACAACTACCTCCACCATCTCACACACCACCTCTTTTGCTTGGGGGCAAGCAAATCAAGAACCCTTTGCTAGGATCACGTAGCCCTTATCTGTCAGCTACACCTTTCAATTCTTGTCTTGTCCACCTCTCTAGAATCCAAGGTCTTTTATTCAATTACAAATTTACAGTAGTAGGATTAATAAAGTGATGTTTCATGTGGGTTTGATCTTTGATGCCAAGTTTCCATGTTGAATATGTCCTAAACCTGGCTGGGCGCCTTAATCGCATGTTAGCACTGGGTTAATAAACACGCAAGATATGTAAGAAACCTCAGAAACAACTCTAAATTATTAGTTACAATATCACCTTAACTAGCTGCTGCTTCTTTCCCTTTAAAATAACCATAGCCTTGACCACACACACCATTACCATACAATGAATGAGCACTAACCCTTGTCAATTTTCTAACCAGAAAGATGGGTGAAAATATTGAATAGAGAGAAAGAGAATGCTGCACCAAAATGGACCCAAAACCAATTGAATAACAATGAGTTAATGATGAGAAACATAGCATCAAGGTCCACTAAAGTTGAGCCGTAAAAATGCGAGTTGTGGAAATACAGACACATAAGAGATGGGAGACAATCACATAACTACATCACAAGAAATGCAACACAAACACATCTCCTCTTTAAAAATATTAGTAGTATCTGTTCTCAACTTATCAATTTAATTTATATGTCATTATGATATATGAAGAAGTTCATTACAAGGGGGTTGAGGTTTTATATATTATCATAACACAATCCTACTAATACAAGTTTGAGCTGTCCTCATAATCATTATTTGGCTCAACAAGTTGAACAAACTATTGAAGTTTTAACTTTTGCTTAGGTTCACATTCCTGATTCCACACAAAGCTTTGATAACCTTTTGTGTTTGGCATACCTTTTGTACATATAGGTGTGGTGGCTTTCACACACAACTTCCCAAAGCTACCCCAACTTTCGCGATGTTTTTTTTCATTAATTTGGTTGCATTCATCAAAGGACAAGCAAGTTTCACCAATTTTTTTTACTAACAAGGTTAAGAGAAAGTTACGTTGTATAACAAATCAAATTGTTAATCGGTCGAATAATTAATTGGAAATATCCATAATGATTGCCAATTAGGGTACGCGAGATGCTAATTTTAATATAAAACTTGGATCACTACAATGCTATGATATCCCTTGTTTAATCATTTGTTATTGCTATAGTGAAGAATGGGGAAAAATTGCCTAAAGGCCATTGTCTTAATTGGGTAGGACCCAAAATACTAATGACCTACCTAAACATTAAAGCAAACAAAATAGTGGTCTTATGATATATACATTTTTTTCCAATGAGTTATGATATATACATTTTTTTTTGGATTACAATTTCCCATAAAAGGGGAATCAATGTATACACAAAAGTATACAACACGGGACTATCACCCGGAATACAGAATCAATGAAAGATTATTCTAATGGAAAAGCGATTATTGATCCGGTATCGCTCTCCACGACCAATAACAAGAAAAAAATAGAATAAATAAATAAAACAGTAAATAAACAGACTCTCACTCATTAAGGAAAGAATGTAAAGCTCTCACTCATCGAGGAGAGAATGTAAAGCTCTCACTCACTACAGAATTACGCTGCAGTTGAGGAGAGAATAAAAACCTCTCACTCACC
>JAWWMW010002003.1:21169-35485 GCA_035048345.1 Echeveria elegans
ATATATATTTATATCTATACTAATAATAGGATAGTGTCCACAACACACATATAACGACGAGATTTTTTTCATCGCTAAATTATATATTTTCGTTGCTAAATCAATTATGAAATAAGACAAAATAGAAATAAGACAAAATACGAAAAATACTCATTTAAAATTTTAAAAATAAACATTCCTAAATCATTTTATCTTTAAAAATTAAACATTAAAATTTAAAAATTCATGATAGGATCATGACCGTATAGTCAAATAGATATTTTCGATTTTGTCCAAACTTTTAATTTTTTAAGTTTAAATTTATACAGACCTCGCGGGCTCAAAACACAAACATCTATTTTTCGCATTTCCGCCGGACGACGGAACATCCACTAGTAGATTCATATATGATTCAGTTCAATCAAACATCCAACACATGAAAGGAGAGCAACATGCATGGAATGAATCAAGACATGAATTCATGTGACTCTCCCTCATCCAAGAAGCCTTGTCTTAGCTGTGTGCTTGCTTCTTCTTGGCATGATCTATGCAACCAATTCAAAAAAAGAATTACCCATCCCCATTGCCAACTAACACTTCATCACTAAAAACTAATACATTCCGTTGCTAAATTCTTAACCTATCTATCAATCCAATGCATCCATCTCTCTCTCTTCTGTCTTCTCAGCTCAAGGCTCAAGCCACATCTGTGCTTTGCAGCCAGCCGCGCACATCTCACCGTTTCCCAAATTCAAAAGCATTCATTTAATTCAATGTAATAAAAATTATTAAATTTTTATAGATAAATAAAAAGATCACATATTTATTTATAAATTTTCATCTCTTCCCACAATCCTCTTCCCCCATATTTCTGTTCACGCCTCCTGTCCTCGCTTTCTCTATTTTTCTTCTCTGGAGAAAAAGAGGTGGAAATTCGAGTCCTGTTTTTCTCAATCCGGTGGCTGGATTTGAGGTGGGTTCAACTAGGATTTTGCAGATCAGTAGGTGTTTTTGGTATGTTTGTTGAGACTCAAATCTGTTTGATTTTTGTTTCTGGGATTAGTTGTTGGGGTTTGTTTCATTTGATTGATCTGTTGATGGGGTTGAATTTGACCGTCTGTGGTTTTTGATGTATGGATGGTGTAAAGATTCGATTTTTATGGTTTTGGGATTGTTGGATGATTAGGGTTTTCAATTTTGTGTGCTCCGGATTGTTGTTTAGATGATGGTTTTTGTGTGAGATTTGATTATTAGGGTTTATTCTTTATGGGTGTGGTGGTGTTGATTGTTGCGTAAAGTTTAGGCCTTTGCTGGTTTCGGCTGTTCTGAATGTGTGGTTTGTTGCTGTAATGGGTAAAAGTATTGAACTTGAGATTCTGTTGTTTGAGATTTTGTTGTTGGGTGGTTTGTGAATTTGTTGACTGTTTTTGTGCTGTGTAATTGCGTAATGCTATGGTTTAATTAAGAGGATTGACATGTGTGTATATTTGCTTGTTGTGAGTGATGAACTTTGCGATGTTGTGTTTGTTGTGGGATTTTTTTTGAATTTTGATGGAGTTCGATGAAATTGCAGTCATGTATTGGTGTTGGCTGGTGTTTGACAATTTAGCTACATTGTTTAGCTCGACTGGTTATGTGAATCTGCAAACTGTATGCACATCGTGGTGTTTAAGACTGTATTTTGATGGTGACTGTAAGTTTTGCAAAGCTGGTATGTTGCATTTGTTAAACTAATTGTTACGCATGATGAGACAATTTAAGGCTTAGACTGGATATGTGTTTTGTGTGAATGATGTCCGTAGGTCTCTGGCATTTGTATACCATACTCCATTTGAAGTTCAGGACTCTTGTTCTGTTGTTCATTCATATTCATATATATCAACACTGCCCTGATGCAAGGGCATAGGAGTGTTGTGGGTTCGTCCACAGGAACTATTGATTTTGACCATGGTGCTGGATCAAGTAGTGCAGGCATTAGTCCGGGAATATTCTGGAGTGATCAGCCACTACCTGATATTTTGCCTTTTTCTAGTGGTGCTGGAGTGCACCATTATGGTTCTAATGGTGGCGGGGGACATAATTTGAGCTTGTGGAATCAAGATGAGGGTAGTTCAAGTAGCATGCCGAATGCTGCAGGCTGTAGTGAGCAAAAGTTGGAAAATGGAGTGCCTTCAGGGAGTCTGGGTTCCGACACGGTTACTGGTTTTGAAGAATGGTTTAATACACCAACTTATTTGTCTCAAGATAACATCATTCCAAACATGGCTTGCAGCCACGTCGTGAATAGACCATTGACTTTGCGGGGCTCGAGTACAGAGGCAAGTCATCACAACCAACTAACTTCAAGCTCTGATGCTAGCCCTCAGAATATTAATCTGAATGTTAGATTCTCGGGTCAATCCAATGATCATATCCAATCTGTTGAGTCTCGGGATTCATGTAGGTTAGGATTCTCAGCGAGTGGACAGAGGCCAGTCAGTGCCACAACACATTCAGTTGTTACACCTGGAAATAGTAGTCTTTTGACGGCTGACAATGTTAGACGATTTGATAGTTCACATGACGTCTGTCGATTGCCCTTGAAAAGAAAATTTATTGATGAGGACATTGGACAGTCTTCTGCTAGTGTTAACACGAGATCGCATCAGCATGCCGAAGGTATTAGCTGGCATCCAATACCTGTTGATAATTCAGATACTGATTCAAACGTTATAGCACCTCACACACATTTGCAGCCTGTTTATGGAATCTCTCCGAGTGGCATTGTTTCAGGGAGCATGCCTGACGTAAGGCAGGTAGAAAGCAGAAGAAGCAGTGCAAGAAATCTTCGATTGAGGTTAAGCTCCGCTGCTCAACAATCCACGCCTGTTCATATTGGTTCAGCAGGCAGTGCTTTCACGCTTTCGGTTGATAGCGTGCAACATCCTGATGCTACATTCCCAACTTCAATATCTTTCACGCCAGAAGTGGCTAATCAGCAGACACATCCTACTTCAGCACATGCAGTCCTTCCGCGAAATGGTCATTCTTTTAGACGGAGTCGAGGTTCAAGTTCGAGATCCAACTCAGGTGTTGTCATCGGTGAACGGAGTGGTATACCAAACACTGAAACTACTTTGCGAATGTCTAGGCAAATGCTGGAGCGTCATATGCGCGCACATCAATTAATTCAAGTATCACGAAGTAGGCATTTGTCCGTCTCTCGTGGAAGTGGAAGCAGTACCGCCGCTGGTTCAAACATCCCAATTCCTGATCCAAATCCTTTCCTTGTTGCAGCCGCATCTCAAAATTCTGAACCTAATTCCAATGCCAATATGCCAGCGGGGCGCACTTGGGGTCCAGGTCACAACTTTGCGTCCGAACAAAGAATGTCAGAAATTGTCAGGAGATCAGTGGTTGCAACTGGCGGGGCTGATCATGCAAGATCATCCAACAATCAATCCCTACCATTGTCAGGCGCTGTACCTTCACGCCAGCCGATTTCCGCATCTGCAAACAGCCAAGGAAATCAACTTGCGCACAGAAGATTGGCATTGCTGATGCAGAGGCGCGCTAGTGGCTTGCCTGGTGTACCGTACTCTTTGCAGGGTCTTGGTGCTGCTGGTGAGGACCGAAGCAGACTATTATCAGAGGTTAGTTTCAAAACCATGCGTCATTAAATTAATTTGGAATGGCAATAAATCTACTATATTATTATGTGTGTTTTTCGTATGTTATCGGGTCAGCTCTTTGATTGTATTTGTAACTTGTCTGCTTTAGATCTGGAGTACTTTGGACAGCATGCGGAGAGGAGAACCTTTGAGGCCTGAAGTAAGAAAAATAGAACTACTGCCTTAGTCAACTCTGCGATATTTTGTATTTTCAATTAGCGTCTTAGATTCGAGACTTATGCTCACATTCTGTTCTCTTAATCCATCAGGATATGATGTTGCTCGATCAGTCTGGACTATTTGGCATGGCTGCCGAACTGCATGATAGACATAGAGACATGCGTCTAGATGTCGACAACATGAGTTACGAGGTATGCAAATTGCCATGTTTATCATGAACTCAAATCTTTGTGATGCTGATGGTAGTAACTAGTAAGTGCTCATCTCTGATATGATCCCGGTTGTTTTTATAGGAATTGCTAGCACTCGAAGAGCGAATAGGAAATGTGAACACTGGACTCACTGAAGAAGCTGTGATGAAGTCCCTTATGCAGCGCAAGTTTGCACCAACAACAAAGACAACGGCGCCAAGTGAAGAAGAAACTGAACCATGCTGCATTTGCCAGGTAATAAACAATACTCGAGACCTTTTTTTCTTTCCGAGATTATATATTTTCTATTTTTTGTGACTGATAGTGTGAGTAATTTTTTTCAGGAAGAATATACTGAAGGGGAAGACCTTGGAATTCTTGACTGCGGCCACAACTTCCACACAGTCTGTGTCAAACAATGGCTGATGGTGAAGAATTTATGCCCTATTTGCAAAACTACCGGCCTCGCTTCACAATGAAGTTTCAAATATCATATACTCTCCTAGTCGATTCCAACATTGATGCGAAATTGCATAGTTTCATTTTCCTTTTAGAGCAACTTTTATGGAATTTTTCCCTACCTTAACCGCATAGTAATTGTGATGCTGTAAAGCTCACTTTAACAGTCCCTTTGTTCTTGAATGACATTACACATTGCTTCATTTCTTGCCGAAGTTACACTGTCTTCTTTTTGTGCAGCCTCTACTCCATTGCGGCTTGTTTGAGATGCAAGTAAGAGGCCTCATCACCCGTGAGCTAGTCCAGAGTTTAGGAATGGTTTTCAAAGTATGTGTGTGGCTGTGCAAATCATTTTCTTAGTTTAAGGTGCATTTTAGGGTACCATGTAGGCAAAACTGAATATTTTCCTGTTTTGGTCACGCTGCCCAAGCACTAGTCCGTCAGTAGTATAGCGTCATAAATGAATTATCGTAGTGACACTAAGCAACTTCTGCACTTGAACTGATTTGCCTAATGATTACCAATAGAAAGTTGGATGGTTCAAGTCATTTTTCTATGTGGGTTGGGATCCTGGTTCATGATCGAAAAATAATGCATTTTCAAAAGAAAATATGAAACTAGAAAAAGATGATGAAGTGTTTCTTTTGGGTGAAGTAAGGTTCCTGAATTGCTGCATGAATCAAAATGGTGCGTCTTTTTTTCATTTACAGAAGGGTTGTGGTCCGGTCATTGTAACAAGAGGTTTCGAATTCGAGTAAGTCATGAGAATGTCTTATCCATGGACGAAGTAGTAATAATTTTTTTATAAAAAAAGAATCGAAGTGGCGAGTGATTCGTGCCCACAATGCCATTTATCTATTCACACGTCTTGCCAAACAACTATAACACCAACAAATAACTTGTTGTAATGTGACGAAGTGAGGTTGACCTAAGAGCAGCCACAAAGGAACAAACAACTAAACAGTCCAGCCACAGCCAGACTGACAGATCTTATTTTAACTCACTTATCATCGACATCATCATTACTTGACATGTCTAGTTTTTTTTTTTAGGATTCATGGTGGATTGATAAATGACCAACAACACAAGCCAGCCAGCCAGCAATTCTTGCTCAAGTTGCAATGCATTTTACACTCTCCCTTTCATCCGTTTTGCGTGTACCTTTTCACACCCTCCATAGCGTAAATCTTAGCTAGACGCCACCTTCGCCTAATCCCCATATGTTGCGCCTATGGACCATCACAACACTCACGGGTGCGTCTATCATTGTTATAACAAAGACGACTTGACTTATGCAAGTCATTCATTTTATTCTACACAAGCTCTAAATATTTAGTAAGGTAGCATTACCGACAGCTCAGATAAACACCTATGTTCGGTGCATATTTGATCACAAAACTTTGTCTATATGTGTAGCTTAGCTCTCAATATAGAGAGTTTCAACACATGGTAGGGTTTGCATATTTAACTTACAAAATTGAGTTATTTTGTTGGTTTCGACAATATCAATCACATTACAATCTGGCTTTAGTTTAGTCGTCACTCTAGTAACCTCCCATGATTGTATCCTTTATTAGCTACTTGATCTCAGTTTTAGTAACACTTTGTTCCTCTTTGTCCGATAACGACTTCTAATGCCAAAGTGAGAGGAGGAGTGCTGACTTTACTTTAGCATATTTTTGAGTATCATTCATAGAGGCTTACCGGAGAAATGGTCCTAGTTGATATCCTATCTTCGAATGCTTGGACCCGACTTTATGTCATTGGGATCAACCTTTGTTGTGCAATTTTTAATGATTCGAGTATCTAAATCATCTTTTTTTAATGGAACTAGATGGGTACATATTCATTTTTTTTTTTTGCACTAACTGAAACGTGTCAGCTGACAATCGAAAAACTACATTGAAACAACTCTTTATTTTGTAAGAAATTCTCGAACGATTGCAGAGTACCACGAGAAAAGATCTCAAAATTAAAGAAGATAAAATAGTAATAGTAATAGTGTAATAACATACCCTAAAGGACAGTCACAAGACCAATCTCATTTCAAAGAGTGTATCCTTTTGGACCTCTCATCTTTCTAAGCCTCCATGATAACATCTTCCTATACATCCTCTTAGCTTCATTCATTAAGCTCACATTCAATCCATGGCTACATACATTATTCATCATGTCTTCCAATCCTCAGTCTTATTCCTCATACTTACATCAATTATCTCAAGTCAATTTATTTTCGGGTTCGAAGATTTCGACACTTATATTGTCCATATGGACAAGTCCTCCATGCCGAAGGCCTTCACAAATCATCATAGTTGGTACCTCGCAATGCTAACGTCCGCAACCGTACAATATACTAGTCTTTCAACCATGTCAGATTCGGGTTACGGTAGACTTGTTTACAGCTATGAAAATGCTGTCCATGGGTTTAGTGCAGTTTTGTCCAGCTCTGAACTTGAAGTACTTCAAAGTATGCCGGGGTATATTTCTTCGATGAGGGACTTGCTAGTGAAGCCCGACACGACTAGGACAACTCAGTTCCTTGGCTTGAACGCGGGCCACGGTGTTTGGCCCGCGTCTAACTATGGAAAAGATGTGATCATAGGAGTGATTGATACCGGAATTTGGCCAGAGAGTGAAAGCTTTTCGGATACTAACATGAGTCCAATTCCTTCAAGATGGAAAGGAACTTGTCAAGTTGGAACTCAGTTCAATTCCTCAAATTGTAATAAAAAGCTCATTGGTGCAAAGTACTTCAACCGCGGCTTAGTTGCGAAAGCCCCTAACGTTACTATCTCAATGAACTCGACTCGTGATACTGATGGTCACGGCACGCATACTTCCAGCACTGCTGCTGGAAGTCACGTCCCTGGTGCGTCTTACTTTGGCTACGCACCAGGGACATCTCAAGGCGTGGCGCCCTTAGCTAGAGTAGCTATGTACAAAGCATTATGGGAAATCGGCGCATACTCATCAGACATAATTGCTGCCATCGACGAAGCCATAAGCGATGGAGTCGACGTGCTATCCATGTCATTAGGCCTATCTGGCGTACCATTGTACCTAGACCCTATCGCCATAGCCACATTCGCGGCCATGGAAAAAGGAATATTTGTCGCAACATCCGCTGGTAACGAAGGTCCTGATTTAGCATCAGTTCACAACGGTACACCGTGGGTTCTAACTGTTGCGGCAGGGACAGTAGATCGGCAGTTTCATGGAAATGTAGTCCTCGGAAATGGAGTATCTGTGGCAGGACAAACACTCTACCACGGAACGAATTCTTCGACCAATCCCATCCACATTGTGTTCCTCGACTTTTGTAACGACACAAGGAAGTTAGAAAAAGTTGGGTACAAAATAGTTGTGTGTCAAAGTGTGCAGGACACTTCTACTGATGGTGAAGGCACTTTTAGTGATCAGGTTTACAATGTAAAAAACTCGAAGGTTGCGGCGGGAATTTTTATCAGCAATCTCACGGATTTGGAGACCTACATGATGAGTACATTTCCAGCTACATTTGTGAATTTACATGACGGCGAAACGATCAAAAACTACATCAAAAGGAGTCCCAAATCGGCGAAAGGAGTGATCCAATTCAAAAAGACAACGATCGAAACCAAGCCTGCTCCGCAAGTAACTGATTATAGCTCGAGAGGACCGTCTATTAGCTGCCCAAGTGTGCTCAAGCCGGACCTAATGGCTCCGGGAGCTCAAATATTAGCATCCTGGCCGGATAAACTCCCAGTCACGGATGGTAATTCCCCTGTTTATAGTAAGTTTAATGTTTTATCCGGAACTTCTATGTCCTGTCCCCACGCAGCGGGAGTGAGTGGGCTACTGGTCGCAGCGCACCCTGATTGGAGTCCCGCTGCGATAAGGTCATCAATGATGACTACTTCGGATATTTTGGATAATTCGGGCAAGCCCATTTCCGACATAGGGCGTGAAAGTAACATGGCGACCCCAGTCGCGATGGGAAGCGGACAAATCAATCCAAACAAAGCTCTCGACCCTGGTTTAGTCTACGACACAAATACCGAAGACTACATAAACCTCCTCTGCAGCCTTAACTTCACATCCAAGCAAATTCAAACCATCACAAGAACATCCTCGTACAAGTGTTCCAACAAGTCAGACTCCTCATTTCATCTCAACTATCCATCTTTCATTGGTTTTTATAACGGAACGGGTACTATACCCGGTCCCGTTCAAGAGTTCGTTCGTACCGTGACGAATGTTGGAAGTTCAAGTGCGTCTTACACGGCGAAAATAACACCGATCTTTGGGTTCGAGGTGACGGTAGTGCCGGAAAAATTGGTGTTCAAGGCCAAGAATGAGAGGAGGGAGTTCAAGTTGAGGATTAAAGGTCCGGTTATGGAAGTTGATTATTTGAATTTTGGGTATTTAAACTGGGTTGAGGATTCAGGTCAGCATTTGGTTAGGAGTCCAATTGTGGTCACCAGCATAAGAATGGATGACTAGTGCCAAGTGGCAACATTTGATCAAAACACCATAAATAAAATATTGATATTTAATTTTGGTAATATAAAGGCATAGTAAAAATACCCATGAATAAATTGCAATATCTTATATATGGGTAAATTATTACAAAAACTAGTGAAATCCAACTTTTTTCTTTTCTTTAAAGAGCCGTTAAACATCGATTATCGAAAAGAATCCGTAAAAATTAAAGTTTTCAAAAAGGAACTCACTTCTATAATATTTTGTTTAAAAAATTGATAAAAATAACCAAAAAAACTATTTTTTTTTTGATGAAGCCTTTCCCCAATAAGGAAAGAAAAACAACACGAGCAAATTCTCGGAACAAACAGAAGCAATTACAAAACAATTAAGAATCGCTCCATGTTTTGAGAAAAAGAACTAATTGTGAACCATAGCAGCTTTAGCTAACCGGTCTGCATCTCCGTTAGCTTCCCTATTGATAAGAGCAACCTTCCAGTTTCGAAATTTCATCATTCTCCAAGCACTGTTTTGAAGAAAATTTAGAACAAAAATCATAAAATAATTATAAGATACCCATATGTTTTGGTATAATTTTTAGAAACTTTTTAAAAGAATTCGAAAAAGTTTTCAAAAATAAATTCAAATTCAAATACAAAATTTCTGAAATTCAAATATAAACCAATGAATCACCTTTATATATTTTTTTCCGAAAATTTCAAAAATTTGATTTTTTTTTGGATATTTTTTATGCTTTTTTCAGATAAAAGACTAACAATAAAAAATTAGCAATGGTGTCTTTTTCTGAACTTTTAATTTTTTTATGGATTCTTTTTTGTAATGTGATGTTTAACGGATATTTAAAGAAAAAGTCAGATTTATGAATATTTTTCAATAATTTTCCAAATATATTTATGATTTCGGTCGCAATGCCGTCAAATATCTTTCAATTTAATTTAAATATCATACCACATCTTTCTTTCTTTTTTTTTACTCCGGGAAAAAATAAAAAAATTATAAAACTGCCTCTTATTGACAAATTAGGACTACTAAACATGAAATGTTGGCCGCAGTTTCCAAAAAGTAATAATGATTTGCTTAGCAAAACTTTGACTAATCGAATTAAACTTTATTTTCACAATCAGGGTCATTATGTGAAAGGTTATGAGAATGAAAATTTAAAGAAACTAGATTTCATTTAACATGGTTTTCTTTGTCAAATTAATTAGTCGCGACTCTTCATCAATATGTAATAATTTATGCTTCCTTGTTGAAATTTTCTTTTCTTCACAAAAAATAAGCATACAAATACATCGATATCATGCCAACAAAGGTGGTGGTCAAGTGATAAAGAAGATTGCCTTGAAATCTTAAGATTTAAGGTTTGAACCTCACCCGTGACATGATTCTTATCACATTTTTAATGTGTAGAAGTTGTGTTATTTGTCCCGGTGCGGACGTTTGTGATTTCTTCCCATTGCAGGTGGAATGTCTTGATTAGTACGGAAATCGAGAACATGATTTCTTTTACGAAATAATTATACCCATATAATCCACTATTAAAAAAAACATCGAAATCACAGGAATAAATGATTGCATTTTCACATTCATATCATGATACGTTTTGGAAATTAAGCAGATGCCACACGAACTGATACCATTTTGAATTGGCAGATAAACTCATATATCTTATAAACTTGACATTTTGCTTTTAGTATTTTTGTTTTTTGTCTTTGTGTGTTCTTGGCTTCTTCCATGCATTAATGATGATCTATTATAAGTATCGAAGTTTTCTCGACATTTGTATGGAAAATCCAACCAAAGAAAGCCAAGACCAAATGCTTTTTTGATCGTCTAGAGTCTAGACCACACGCTTTGGATTGCTATTTCCACCGATCATTTTAAGGGATAATTTTTTAAAAAAAAAACGATAAAGACACAATTATTAATGCAAAAGTTAATTGCACAAAACCACCATCATAATATATCATTTTGTACAAAATCACTACTATAAAATATTTTTTTTACTTAACCACATATATAAAATCTCATATTAACAAATGATCACCTTTATTTATATGAAAAATTATTAAAATTATTAAAATAAAAATATTTAAAAAACTAAAAAAGTTATACCATATAAGAAATAAATTATATTTTCTTAAACCTTAATTTTTATTTTATAAAAGAAAAAAATTTTAAAAACTATTTTCTTTAAAAATTGAAGAAAATCCAAATAATATTATATATATCACGTATATTTGTTTTATATTTATTTTATATTTATTTTAAAAATAATTTTATATTAACAAGGTGGTCATTTATGAACAAATGATATATTATAATGATGATTTTATTTAAATAAATCTAAACGCAACAGAATTTTTATACGATCGAAAAGAACAATATCAACAAATTAATGAACATGATTCAAGAAAATAGTCATATATATGGTGAAAAGCTATTTTTGTAAAAATTGACCAGTTTGCGAAGCAGGCTTAGATTAGATGGTCTTGAACTAGGTTGCACGCTTGCCCTATGGGGCTTACCAAATTCACATAGCCCAATTAAACTATTGGGCTTCTCCTTCTCACATGTTACAAAGCAGCCCAATAACCTGCCGGGCCATGTTCCGAACAATCTTTCATAAATTGGTCTTTATATCCCAAGGCCATCCAGCGAGAATAAGATGATGGCAATTTAAACTGAAATCCCAATTGGCATTCAACAGTCAGTTGACTTTCGACATGCTTCAAGTATTCTACCCTTGCAATTATTGTATGTGTCTGTTTAATTTATAACAGTAAACCCCATTTTCATTTTTGTTAATAACCTGATATTAGTACTCTCCCCCTCCTGAAATGTACATATTGTTTGGATTTTGACACAATTTTTAGGAAATAATGAGACAAAGAAAGAGGGAATAAGATAAATATAAGTTAGTGAAGAATAAAGTAGGAAAGACAGTAATATGTGAGAGATAAAGTAAGAAATAGATTGTACAAAATATACATAGGAAGAAAAAGAGGGCATCCGAAAAGAAAATATGAAAAACAAAAGAGAACGGAGGAATATTATATTTTATTTCTACGTGCAACAGTGGAGGTAGGACATGACATGGGTAGACAACTGCCATGTGTTAATTAAAAAAAAAAAAAAAAATTAATCAATGGCGTATGTCTACATGTAGCGTCTACATGCAGAGTTTCGGCTTGAGGTGATAAAAGATTAGGGCATAAAATAGATGAGTATTGTGAATGCTATTGATGAGTTGATGACAGAGCATTTTTATTATTATGCAGGGAATAGAATTATGGAAAAATATTTTCCGTGCAAGCGACTGTCTGAACAAAATATTGAATCTCCTTCGGCTTCAAGTGATGTCTAATGGAAAATACTCGTCATGTTGATCTTGAACCTGAAACTAGTGGCAATAAAGATCTTAATACTCGCGACAAATTTGATAGATATAATAAGATTGCTAATGATCTGACACTAAGGAAAACGATAATGATTACGATAACTAGAGATGAAGTTAGAAGAGTATGTCCTATAAGGTCCTTGTCAACCACATTCTCATAATTTTCCAAAAAGTTTTATTGTCAACCTCCACAGATAACTTACTAGCTGGTTTGAGAACTTACGTCATTTTTGTACTAAATAAACTAACGACAAATTTCTTTTCATTTGAAACATTATTTTATCTTACGTCATCATTATTTTTTTCACCCCTCTGGATCCATCACTTTCTACCTGGATTCTGATTTATTTCATCAAATCAGTCATTGCAACATTAAAGAGTACATAAGTGTTTTCTAATATGTTTATACTAGCGTACCGCCCGTCGTCCCGACGGGATGCGACGGGAACATGTATATGTAGTATGATAAAATGTCGTTAACTCATGCCATTTTGGAAGTTCGCAACTTGCGGATAAATGGATTCTCGTTGCATATACTCTTGGAAAGATATGGTAAATTCCATACACCGTTATAGAAATTATGTGATAAAACATGAGGAACGAATCTTTAAACACTCCCCTTTTAAAAAACTTTAGAAGAACATGAAGTTTGCATAATGTTCTTTCTTTTCACCAATCTCAACAGCATGTATAACTCTCGAAGAAGAAAAGGAAGAAGAAGCACATATAAAGCGTTTGCTTTAATTGCATAGGTATGCCTTGTGTGATAGGCAGTAGAGTTGAGTCAGGTAATGTATAGATGGCTTGGAGAATGTGTTAGTGCAAATTAAAGTGTCACCCTTCCTTTCTTTATCAGCTAGCTAGGTTTGAAGAATAAAAGGTGGGACATGAAACTAAAGTAGTCACTCACGTTATGAAATAAAGAAAAACGAGACAATGCATGAAGTTTTACTCGACGAGGGACAATCTAATCATCGACTTGTGACATATTACCAATATTTTTGATCTATTGATTTTGGTTTATATCGGCATATATATGATTTGTATTTGCTGCATTCATATGTATACTTCTTCATTTGTGTCAGCAAAAAAAAAAAAAAGCGAAAAAAGTACATAACTATATAACAATCATCGAAGATCTGATCCATAATCAACCTTGAACCTGATGAATAACGAATGCAAGGAAAATGAAAAATGGAAGAAGGGAGAAGTAAACATATGAATGAGAACACTGAACGCCCAAGGGAAAGATTCAGCAAATGTTGAATGTTGTTGTGCATGTGATTGTACAAGGAAGCATCTGGGCTACTACGTATTTCCATTCCAAACATTCTATCTAGACTAGATACTATTACTATTGTGTGGGTACTATATGTATATGCCTAAACTTATGACACCATTGATCAAGAGCATAGAAAACAATTGTTCCACAAATCCGAAATTTTCGGGGACTTTAGATAACATATTTTATTACCATTTATCATGAGCTGAAGATTAAGGACATATGCACACCTCTTCGTTCTTCAAGAAGACTTTAACTGCTGGATGCTCCTCGAGCAGTTTGTTTCCTATTCTCAAAATTTCTTCTGCTAATCCGTTTTTCCTTGGCCATCAGTTTTTGAAGTGAGAATCTCTCAAATCCGATATATACTACCGGTTTTCGGTAAATACTTTCATCGCTACACACATGACACAAGGTATGTATGTAGTCCTTATAAATTTGTGCGTCGCTTTGAGAGAATTAATCATTTCAGATTCTTAATTAGTTGTTGATTTTTTTATTTGACAAATGGGTGTAAAACACATAAAGAAGGTTGGACTTGACGTTGTGACAGAGAAGCAAAAGGCAAATAAAAGAAGGGGGAGAGGTAGAGGTGTCAAATGGGCGGGCAGAGTAGGGTATGGGCGGGTATGAAGAGGGTATGTGTGTAGAGGGTAAAAGAGGGTAGAGGGTACAAAAGGGTAAGAGTTTAGT
>JAWWMW010002003.1:40845-56163 GCA_035048345.1 Echeveria elegans
GAATCTTCGTCAAACGGCTTAAAAACCTCTATTCCGTCTTCAAGAACTGACTGAACCTGGATTGCCTGCCCCCTCGAGACTGTCCACTCCGACCCCTGCGGCATGACAATCGAAAGCCCATTTGAAACCACAAACTCCGCCCACAACTACTGGTTCAGTAGCGAGACCCCACTAAGTATGATTCGCCACAACGACCCATAACCATCTTCTTTGCTCGCGAAGATGTTGAACTAACTCTTCTAGACCCCTTCTGGACAAACACTCATTTTGTAACCTCCACAGATGGGTAGAGACATGATTCCGCAAAGCCGCACTACTCCTCAGTTATTACCCCCAACGTCAGTAACTCGAACATTGACCTGACGCTCCTTTCCCACATCAACCCAAAAACATCGACGCTCCTCTCGCTGTCCCTCTTATCCTCTACAAAAAGCCGCCACCCCAAATCTGATATTATCCCAGAAAGCTACTGCACCTGCCGAACAAATCCAATTTGAACCCGTTAATCAATAAAAAATTGGAGTTCCCCAGACGCCAACGAATGCTGAACATAACTCCCACCACCGTCAATCCTTGAATGGGCCTGACACCAAGACACCAACGCAGTCGCTGCTAACGTCGAAGCCCCTACACCCACCTTGAAACTAAGAACAACACTGCTCAAAATGAAAATTCAGATCGACCCCAACAAATCCGTCGTCTACCAAAACTCCACCGCTGCCGACCGACCAAGCCTCGCCCAGCCGAGCGTTCAGATCCAGACCAATCCCCGCATCGCCGACGTCAGTGAATATTTGTCCAAACAAAAAATGTCTGAAGAATACATCATTTTTTTCACAAGAAAAAGTAATCATTATAAAAAATCCGTTTAATCACATGTATAAAATCAATACTTTACAAATCACCACCTCATTAAATACAATAAAGTTGCAAAACAATTATAAGAACTCCGAAACATTAGTATTTAAATTTTAAAATAGTTAAAATATATTATTTAGAAATGAAATTTTAGAGAAAAACATTATTTATTTCTTCAAAATTTTAAAAGTTTTTATAAATACTTAATTTTAAATTTAATCAAAGTCAAACAATATATTATATACTAACAGTCCACCAATCGTTCCGACAGGAATGCGGAGAACAGACACTTATTGTCTCGCTTTGTAGATCTCTTCCGAATCAGATGTCGTTAAATTCGATGTCTCCAACTTGGATGTTCAGATATAAATACAACTTTAACCCGACGGAGTTGGGGCAGTGATGATTTTTGAAAAGGCTCTTCTCGCCTCGCTTTCGAAATCGCTTAAAAATTCAATTTTTCATGCGTCTCCATTCGATCCTCAAATTTCCTACATAATTTTTATTATTATAATTTTGAATTTCAAATTTCAAATTTTGAATTTTGAATTTTGAATTTTGAATTTTGAATTTTGAATTTTGAATTTTGAACTTTGAACTTTGAATTTTGAATTTTGAATTTTGAATTTTGAATTTTGAATTTTGAATTTTTAATACTTATTTTGAATTTTGAATTTTAAAATTTTTATTTTGAATTTTGAATTTTTAATTTTTAATTTTTAATTTTTATGGATTTTAGTGATGGGAGGTTATATGATTTAGCGAAGGCCTTTAATTTTTCGTCGCTATTTGACCGTGCGATATGCGTCCATCTCTATTCTATTATATAATAGATTGTATACTTTGTACATATATTTATATTTTCATTGTATTTTAAAAGTCATTGTAACAATGGAGGTTCATCATTTATTAATTTAAAAATTGCAATAGGTGATCAAGTGAGAAAAAATTAATTTTGTGCAAAATGACAGTAAAAGTAAATTTTTATAGTTTTTTTTACCGAAAACCTTCGGTAAAATCTCGATATTATCCAGATATGTTCATTAATATTGTTTTACCAAGACACGCCCATTAACAAAAACTCTTAAAAAATCACGCACATCAGCCAATAATTCCTATAAAATATTAATATTTTTTTATAAAATTCATAAAAAATAACAAAAATTTCTAAACATCCAAAAAATCAAATGTAAAATATAAAATAGTCACACATTTAGTTTTAATTATAATCAAACAATTATGATTTAAAAGTACTTAAGTTTAAAAATAATTAAATATTTTAAACGTTTAAAAAAGTTTTGCATAAAACTTTATCAAAAAACGAGTTATTGTTTAACACTTCAATTGTTTCAAAAATTTCAAAATTAAAATTTTATATAAGCTAGATATGCTAAGATATTCATGTAGTACGTGTTTCCACCCATCACAAAAAAAGTTAATATAAATAATTGTTTTAGAATGTTCTTGCATTATTCCTAATTTGAGATTTTCATTTTTTGGTATTTTAAAAAATTTTCTAAGATCTTAAATTTTTTCATTCTCTTAAAAGAATTCTCAAATTTTCATGCTTTCTAAAAAAATGGGCATTTTGTGAAGTTACGTCATTTTTTGGATATTTGTGAAAATAATATTATTTTTGTTAACACCGTTAATTGGATTCTAGTTAAACTGTGGGAAATTGGCTCAAATGAGATTCATGCTTACAAGTGAGACCCTAAGAGCATTTGTAATGGCGGGATTGAGGAGGGGCGAATAGGGGAAATGTGAGGTGGCAGGGTGATAAAGATAGAGGGGAGAGAGGAACGAAGAAGAGAGAAACGGGTAGGCGTATGGAGAGAGAAAAGTGAGGCCCATTTTTATTTTTGTTTTGAATTGTGGGAAATAGAGAAGGGGAATAAAGTGGGTGATGGTTAAAGTGAGTTCCATTTAAGAATGGATTAAAGTGGTAATGTAGTATGAAAGATGGAATAAAAAAGTGGTGATGTGGCATGAAAGAAGATGTTAAGCGACGGAGAATAGAGATGAATGGATAAAGATGCTCTAAGACCACCAAATGGGTCATTCTCAAATGAGACTCATGCAAGCATTAGATGATGTGAGTGTATGTCTCTTTCCACGTATGCATCATGAAAAAATAGTATTATTGTGATGTAGAGTAAACGCAGAGAAGCAGAATAGGGGAAACCCTAACTTGTTTTTCTATAAAATTTTATAATCGTCTTTCAACAAAACAAAAGTTTGCTTAAATAGGGAATCAACTGAAACCCTAATACAGAAAAATAAATAAAATCCGAGATTACCAAAAAAAAAGCCCAAAAAGTATTAAAAATTGCGAATAAAATAGTAAACGATCCCGAAAGGCCATCGAGAGCATGAAATAAGGTGCTGTGCGCGAGAATCGGACATCGAGAGCTCAGAAACTGTTATTTAGCCGCTTTCTTCGGATGATCGTCTCTTTTCATAAATTCCACTGAAAGGCTGGCTGCATCAATAGTCCTTATAAATTTGTGCGTCGCTTTTGAGAGAATTAATCATTTCAGATTCTTAATTAGTTGTTGATTTTTTTTGACAAATGGGTGTAAAACACATAATGAAAGTTGGACTTGACGTTGTGAGTGATAAGCAAAAGGCAAATAAAAGAAGGGGGGAGAGGGATGAAGTTTTTTAAAGTTTCAAAACAATCGTCCATCGTCATCAAAGATAATGGGATGGAAAGACAGTACTGCATGATCTTGTGTACTAGTAATATTCATGCACATATAGTTGTTGGTCTATTCTTTTAATGTAACATTTTACCTATCTCTTTAAAGTGTGTGAAAAACTTGTATCTTTTTCCTAACATCTGTTTTCTTGTGAGAAAAAAAACACATTTTATTTCTTGGACTATCCATTTTCTTTAAAATTGTGAATCCTTCTGAGAAGAAGGTGCTTTTTCACGTCTTTTATTATAAAGTTGAAATTTTACTTTTGCATGGATTTCGAAGTCTTCACTTTTCCAATTCATTGTCATCTTTTATTGTTGCAAGATTCCTTTCAATCTCTAATCATTCACTTCTAAAATCTATATCATACATTATTATCATCATCACTTTCCTTTTTTCTTTATCTCCTTGTTTCAGCAATGTCCCTCAATCATCAATCGTTGTAGTTTAGAATTTAGATTGTTCTGCACTCATAGGTTTATAATATTCTCACTTTCGTGTGAGGGTGTCGAGTATTCTTGTTAATTTGGTATTCGTGCAAGTATATCCATGTCAAAACTTACCTATTTTTGCACGCACGTAAATTTCTGAGTTTTTCTTTTCTTTTTTGTAAATCAAATAACAATTTCGATGTGACCCTTCTTCCTTCTACAGAAATAAAGTGGAGTTTTCAACCCTACTTTAAATTAATGTAACCAATTTTAATGCATGTAACGGAATCAAATAGGGTTGATGATGCGGTTAGGGCTAGGATTATTGACTTATTGTAGCTAATGAGGAAGAGATAGATTGTGCATCTCATGAGACGATTGTATACTGTAATGGATTTATTTTTTGCACATCAGAATCAGATAGGTTAAACATCTTTGTAAGGAGCACGTTAAGGTTTTTTAAAATGGGCCAAAATAGAAAATAAGAAAAGCGCTTGGTATATGGAGTAGTGTCTGTTCTTGCTGTTAACTTGTCGTTTTGATATTACACATTTCGATTCCTCTGGTCTTTTTGGGACACGTAAATGTGCCAAAACAAAACATAAAATAGAACACATGCCCACGTACATGAACAAACACTACGAGTTAAACTTAGTTTTCTTCAAATCTAGGGTTTAGTTTTGCTATTTTACAATGTTCAGTTTCTCACACATCTTCAGCAAAAATTGCGAACAGAACTATATAAGAGAATAGTTAAATAACGACTAGACTAAAATACAAATTAGTCCACAGTGCAACAAATGAACATAGACACATATTTACCATGGTTCCGTCGACTCTTATCTATTACCGACGTCAATCCAGAAACAAAAATGTCTTTATTCAGCCTTCTCACAATATAAATTCCACTTGATCGGAATCACACATGCCTCCAATACAAAAAAACGTTATTGTCGCAAATTCCTCGTTTTGGTCGCTAATCCACTTAGCGACCAAAAAATTGTGGTCGCTAAATGACACTTAGCGACCAGAATATTTAGCGAGCATGTGATCGCTAATTATATTTATTTTAATATTATATTATATTTATTTATTTATTTATTTATTGAATATTTAAATATTTCAATTCGATTTTTTTAAAAATTATAAATAAAATTAGCGACCACGTGGTTGCTAATTTTATTTTTTTATTTTAAAAAAATAATTTAAATAATTTTATTTATAATTTATAAAAAATGAATTTAAATATTAATTTTATTTAATTTATAAAAAGTTCGAATTTAAATATTGTTTTTCAATTTTTTAAAATAATAAAATAAATTTTTTAATTTTTAAATATTTTATTTTCATAATTAAAAAAATTAAAAAATTTAAATTTTAGATATTTAAAATTAAGGATGGTGAAGTAGAGAATAAAGATAGAATAATGAGATAAAATAAAATTAAAGATGAGATAAAGATGGAATAAGGATGTAGTGGTGGTGAAATATAAATAATGTGGTGGAGATGAAGTTGGTTTGGAAATATAAATGATGGAATAACGAATAAGGATGTAGTTGAACCATATCTCATTTCAACTCCACGATCAGTTCCTCTTCGGACAAGTCACTTTTCAGCTACAATGAGGATATCTGGATATGAGCTCACCAGACTTCACATATATACTAGAATCTAAGCTGTGCTTTTGAGTTTAGACACACTGTGATATTACAAAGCTTATTTGTGTACTTATATTGAAGTCTCATTATGCATCACACAAGACAATTCGCATATGCTCTGTGTTTTTGCGGTAAATCTTGGTTTATTTCTGTGTATACAATCAACTAATAAGTATATATCATACTGGAGTTTGTGTCCACAAAACATCAAGTATAACATTTGCTATATTCACACGTATCAAAAACGCATAAATCTTATAGTTTTTTTTTTTTTTTTTTTGCTTTTCTAGCACTGCTGAGTCCCACGCCATGACATATAGGTTATCAAAGATAACCCTAACCCTAAGTCCTCTTCCTCGAGGAAAAAGAGATTCAACATAGAAAAGCAACCCAGCTATTGTAAAACAATATTGGAAACTCCATGTAGGAGTTAAACCTCTTGTCCTAACATCCTTGTGTACTTGTGCTTGGATTTTATTTGTATATCATATATGGATGATGGATCTTGGAGGAAAGAAAGATGTATTTTAATGAAGCTACTACTGTAGTTAGGATCTGACCTTGGTTTTGCAACAAGCTTGACCAGCCTTATTGTGGACTAAATCACTACTTTAAGAATCATGCTTGCTTGAGTTATATGAGCATCTTTGAGCATGGGGACTGTTAAAGACCTAGTGGTCCCTTTCATCACGACATGTTTAACAGTGTAAGTATTTTAATTACTATTGTCCATCTCATACATTTTTTTCTCAATAGAAATATTAGCAAATAGGAACGTCTTTCACATTATTCTTGTATATTTTACTAAATATCATTCCATATATGGGTTATGAATTCATTCGGAACGCTCGGAAGAATTTGAAGACCGACTTTCTGAATAAAAGATTGAATGATTGATCTTTGTGCCGCTACCCTTACGTTGTTTTACTAATGAAGAGTACAATTCTTACACGACAATAGATAAGTATTCCATTCTATATCATACATATTTATCTCCATCACAAGTGCAAATAAATATAGGAGGAATGTGAAAAAACAATGAGTTTAATATTGGTAATATTTAATTTACACTTATTAATAGTAGAAGATCAACAGTGTGGGTGGTGTGGTCTGTCTCCCATGTCAGCCGCTGGGTACATGCTTCCTTCGCATCTCTCCATCTCTCTCTCAAGGACTGGACACAGCTAATGCGCAGAGAATACTGTGGCTGTTGCAGAGTTTACAGTGTAGAAGAAATAAGTAGGAGTAGGTTAGAAGAAGAAGACCTGAAAAAAGCTGAGATAGAGAAAACTTCAAATGGAAAAAAGGTCTAATAGTAATAAATTATCACCTGAAAAAAAAAACGAGAAAAAGAGGATGAAACAATGATAAGGATGAAACTTTAAAGTTCAAACTTTAAATCCAAAAGGAAGATTCAACGAGGATATGTATTTTATCTGATCGATGATAGAAGAATATCATCTAATCCGTTGAATTTAATAAATCAATGATTAAAATGATGATATGTGAATAAGAGAGGAATAATAATAAATACACAATTAATGTAATAGATAATGTTATTAATTTATTATTTCTCTCTCATAATTAAATTCGATGGCTGAAATAATGTTCTTCAATCTTTAAATAACATAGCCGCCTCTATTAAACCTTTCTCTTAAACCCAATCCTCAATAAATACAGTATCTGATTTCATATCTCATTTTTTGCATATTCAAAAATAGTATTGGGACTTGAAGAAGCTGACACTATCCCTTGTTTTCTTTGTGACGGTTAGCACTCCAGAAATTGACTATTTTGTTGTTGTACAATCAAATCATGTCACATGCCGGACCTTATTAAACTGAACTGAGTTATGGGAATCTAACTGTATAAAAAATTTCAAAGAAAGATCAGATCAGTGGACCAGGGAGAAGGTAGAGAAGAAGAAGAAAATTGAATGAGATTGATAAATGTAGAAGAACAGAAGACAGAGTGAAAACAATTAAAAAGGGAAAAGAATCGAAAGCACCAGCATGCAGCTCTCAATCAAATTTAGGAACCCAACATATCTTGAGAGAGAGAGAGAGTTATGCTTCTTCTCATGTCCTTTTGAAGTCACAAAAAACCAAACATGCAAAACCAAGATAGAGCAACGCCAAATACTAGCACAGATCAATGTTCATGGAAGAAGAAAAAATAAGGAAGAACAAGGAGGAAGTAGAAGAAGAATCATGACGTCAGCAACGTATAAAGGCTATGAACGTCTCTGAAACCGTATACATCACGTGACATACATGCATACACATTTATTTCACTATTTCAGGGAGACTTTTTTTGCTATGCCATTTAAATATTGGGCGTCAAACTGCTGACCATTTTGATCAAGATTTTTTCAAATCATTAAACGTACTAGGGTTTTTTTTTGAGTTATACGAAATATATTATTTTTAAAAGTCCTAATTTACTCAAAAATGAAAGTTTTGCATTTCCTTTCCCAATCTTTCAGTTTCTTAAATTCCCAATCAATTAGTATAATTCAGTTTCCAATCAATTAAAGGAAAATTAAATTAAATTAATCAAAAGTTTAATTTTCAAGGAACAAAAGACCCTAATGTGGATTTGAAAGAGGTGCGGTGATCATATTGAATGAAGAAGCACCGCCGGGGGCGGCGGAGGGTGGTGTGGAATGCGTGAGATTGATTGAAGTGGTCAAAATTGGTGGATGGTGGTGGTGTCAGTGAAATGTTGTCAGGCCAACAAGTGAGAGAGAGAAATATATTTTTAACAGTCACGGGATTGCCTCGAAGTTGAAGATTTGCAGTTTCATTGTGTGGCTCCACTTCTTTATGCCATTTCATTAGTACTACTACTGTTAAGCTATTTAATTATTGGCAATTGAAAAATGTTGAATCAGACAGACATCCAGACACATATTCTCTTCTTGCATCTCGTTCTCTCTCATCACCCAAGATCAGGATGTAATCTTAAATTCATTTAATTGCCCTATGTGTTTCATAAATTCTTGATTTAATAATTTCGAGATGAATAAAAACTTAAACAATTTTCTTGATCTTAAAAACTTGTTGGCATGTGTACATATAGTAGTAAAAAAATCGAGAAACAATACAACGCAAATTATTGAGGGAATACACTAGGTAACTTTTGCTAGTTAGGGGAATCATAATAATCATGGTATTCCAAGAGTTCTTCAACTAGGTAGGTAAAAAACACTTTGCTAGTATTATTTTCAGTTTACATATAATTTACAATTTTTTTGTTTGTTAATTTCGACATTACAATCAAATTGCGATCCTATTTCATGTAATTGGTGCAAATTTTATATTACAACTACAGTACATGAACTACGATAACCTAAGAATATAGTGCAAATTTTGTTCTTCCTACTTTCCTATTTGAGTGTTTCTAAAGTTCTTCCTATTTCTTTTTATGGCAATTAATTCACTCTCATAATACACTCTCTTTCCTACTTTATTTTTCTCTTATTTACTTTTATCTTATTTTTATTCTCATACTCTTATTATTCCTTAATTATCGTATCATCAATCCAAACAGGAAGATCATTTCAGAACGGAGGGAGTATATTTTATGCAATCTTATTATATAGGAGTACCTCACTCTTCTACACTAAAGACACTTTCTTTACACTCCCATTGTCCACCCTTTAAACCTTCTTCATCCCCTCTTTATCCTCTTTCTCACTGTACCTTCCTTCTTCATCTCTTCTTCCATAGTCAAGCATTGGCTTCACCACATTCCACAGCCAGAAGCACTGAAACAAAATGGCGTTAATAATGGAAAACAACAATAGCAGCTACAACTACGATGACAACATGAACAACATCTTACTTTCTCTCGACTCCCACAAATCCGTCCCTGCCCCATTCCTTACCAAAACTTACCACCTTGTTGACGACTCCTCCACAGACCATATTGTCTCTTGGGGAGACGACCACTCCACCTTCATTGTCTGGCGGCCACCAGAGTTCGCCCGTGACCTCCTCCCTAACTACTTTAAGCATAACAACTTCTCTAGCTTCGTCCGACAGCTCAATACCTACGTAAGCTCTCTCTCCGTTTCTCATTCTCTCTCTACAATCCTTCTGTTTAGGGCTTTGTCTTACTTACGGCTTTGCTTGTGATTTGCGTTTTTTAGGGGTTTAGGAAGATAGTGCCGGACAGATGGGAGTTTGCAAATGAATATTTCAAGAAGGGAGAGAAGCATCTTCTTTGTGAGATTCACAGAAGGAAAACATCTCAATCCCAAGTTTCGATCAACCACCACTACAACCACAACTACTCGAATCAGTTTGGATTTGATCATCAGAATCACTTTCCATATCCAAGTTGGTCAAACATCTCGCCACCAGACTCTGATGAGAATATCAATATCAACCATAATACAACTAATCGTCAACCTTGGGGAAGCGACACTGACTTTGCGCAACTCTTGTCGCCTCCCATCGTTCCTGGCGGGGGAGTGGCGTTATCTGAAGATAACGAGAGGCTGAGGAGGAGTAACACAATGCTCATGTCAGAGTTGGAACACATGAGGAAGCTTTACAATGACATTATCTACTTTGTGCAGAATCATGTGAAGCCGGTGGCTCCTAGCAACGTGTATCACTGTTCCTCACCGCTTGTCTTGAGTTCTGTGAATCAGAATAATAATCAGGATAATATGCATTATTGCGGACGGAGAGTTGGGAACTTTGATGAGCTGAGCAACAACACTTCACGAAGCTCAGTTACAGTGGTGGAAGAGGTGGAAAATGATCAAGATGGTGACAATAGGAAGATGAGACTGTTTGGAGTTCCCTTGCGGTCTTGGAGCTCCTCCGGCAAGAAGAGACTGCATTCTGAGTTGGGACTTCATCTCATGCCGCCGTCACCATGTTAGAGCCTACAAGCTCATATTTTATTTGGTTCATCTTTGGTATCTTCAACTTCCAACTTATTCCAATAATTTCAGATTTCATCATTCTAACCATTTCATGTTTCAAATTTTAATCACCTTACACTCACTCAATTACAAAGGATATTTATAAAGTACTAAAAGAACCATATGATGAATGCAACTTTGTAGAAACTTTTCATTTCTCAGTCAGGTTTTATATCATGGGTGACTCAGAAGTCCTATAAATTGGAAGGACACTTTTCTTGATCCCAGGGTTTTTATTTTGATCTAGGTCAAAGTTCGTAAGTTAAGTTTATGCATGTCTTGTGCAGCACATTTTGCATAGATGTTTGAGCAGAAATGAGAATATATGTTAATGTGTGATTTGGGAAGTGGGTTAGCTGTGGCAGAGACAGAGGGGTTGAGAGGTTATGAAAGGTTTCAATCAAAGGGATCTTTCTACATTCATTCATTCATTCATTCATTCGTCTTATTCTTCTTCCGAAGATATCAAGACAATTTCAAAAGAAGGAAATAGGGCAATGTCTCTTTTTGCTACTTAAAGTATAAAATTCAGCATCTTTAGATCTCTCTTTGGATCCTCTAAGTCTCTCAACTTCTGCACATTCACGTTCTAGAGAGAGAATGAAAGATCAGCTAATGAATCAGTAAAGTTTTTGACTCATGAAATAAATTAGAAACAAATTAAATGATGACCCACTTGTTCTTGAACCTGAGGTTGCTGCAAATGGTGATCTTTATGGTCTTATCTTTTCTGGTGATGCAAATGGAGTATTTTTTCCCCAGTCTCCAGAGTCTGCAAAATGCAGTTTGGTTTTCTAATTTCATGCCTCTCAGTTAAATGCTGTTGAATATGTTCGCCGATCAGAAGTTAAGCTTCTGTGACGTGGGCACTGAAATAAATTTGAAGAGTGAAAAAAACAGTAAATACATAAAATCTTGGAATGCTCTATGATCATTTTCTGTGTACAAATAATGCATTTTTGTATAGAAAAAATTAGTTTTAAACACCTTCTATATGTTGAATTTGGACTTAAACACTCATAGTAAGAAAATTTTGATTTAAACACCCGAAGTTCGTCAAATTTTTTGTTATCGCCACCTTCAACCAAATATCAGATTTAAAAAAAAATCAAAAACAATATCAACTTTAATTTAAGACGTTGAATTTCTTCTCTTCTTTTGTTTTCTCATCATACCTTACAATATCAACATTAAATAATTTGGACAACTGACGCGCTGCGTAGCGGTAGGTATTTCAAGTGTCAAACAAAATTTATAAGTTACCAGATTGAAGTGGATTGTCGAATTCAAGGGAATAGTTGCATTTAGTTGTGCAGTCTATTACTAGTTTACGAAAGTAGTTTTTGAGGTTTTCAAGTCTTTTAGTTGCGATTTTTATTTTGCGAAAAATATTGTTGTTGAAGTTATCAATTCTAAAACCAATGACAGGATTTTTTTCACCGCTAACACTCATGGATATATGTTAAACATGTCGTGGAAATGATGATGAGTTTTATTCGTATTGTTATTGTTGTAAAACTTAGCAAAGTATAACACCCTAGTTCTCACTCTCGACTGTTGAACTATTATGTTAATATATATAATGACGATATGATACTCACCCTCTCGGTTTATCGAATATTATCGTAGAATTCAACTAATACTAGCTTCAATCCTCTCGGTGCTTTCACTAGTGTTCGTTTCATATGCTTTAGGCTAAGTTATTTGTTTTTTCTCAAGTATCCTCGCTGCTCTCGCCTTGCTAATATACTCATTTTATAGTTGTTTTAGTCCTTAAATTAGTCTAGGTTCATCTCTCGATACTTCCCTAGGTAATAATACGCATACAATTTCTATCAAACATTTTATTAAACACCTAACATACATCGCATTCGCATGGCTTTAAACACATATAACAATCTGATTTTACTCATAAGAATACGTATTCGACATGTTTAGTCATCCACAAGTGTTAGGGATTCGTTAAATCCCCATCATCCACACACTACTCACTCATTGCGAAAGAGAAAAAACATGTTCTTGTATGAAAATTACAGAGTTTTAACCCGAGAAAAGAATGAAAATAACTCAGTTTGAAGTACCCAAGATGAAGAGCGCAAGGTGCCCTAGCTCCTCCCTCTTGGCCGCCGAAAATGGTAGTTTCTCTCCCCTTTTCTCTCTGATTTTTCATGACAAAAACCGCTCTTAATACCCTAATGGAAGTGGGGTTTATATAGAGGGACGAAGTGGCATTCTAAAGGTCTCAAAAACCAGCTGAAAAGTCTTGCTCTTATGCTTCACTCGGTCGACTAACCTTGTCACTCGGTCGAGTGACTATTCTCTGGAATCTTGTTTTGGTTTCACTCGGTCGACTGGCGGGGCAAAAGTATCTCACTCGATCGACTGGTTTTCTACTCGGTCGAGTGAATTTTTGGAAGTGAAAGCCCAAGAGTGTTTACTCGGTTGAGTGGCTAGTCCTTAGCCAAATTCCTGTTTTTTCCCGGTCAACTCTTCTTTCTCAAAATCTTCTCATTTTTTATCGGTTTTGCATCTTTTTGCCATGTTCACATTGATCTTCTCCGAGTCACAGGAATAAATTTTAGACTTGAAACATCATCAGGAGTATCAAAAATGATATATTTTACTATTGAGTGAAAAGCATGGAAATAGTAGACATATATTTCACTAATCAAACACATTCCACGCTTAAAACTTGTTCGTCACGAACAAGAATAAGACTTAATTCTCTAAATTAATTAAACTAAACTACTCCTATATCACTGTCGTAGATGACACGAATGCATTTAGCTTATGCATCAAGCCTTTAAATCCTATGGCTACCCTAGTGGATGAGTTATAGTCTCATAAAAGTTTTTAAAAAAAAAAGAATACTCACAAATCCTTCTAGCAATCATCCATATGCGTTTTACATCAAAACATATTCACTAAGCATGCCATTTCATTGTCTTTAAGTCTCAACATTTTATAGAGTCAATGCAAATTATTCATTTCACACAAACGTTCAGATCAGTTCATTCCTAAGCTACAAACATGCAATCATGAACAGTAGCTCAAATACTAGTAGTCGCTCAATAATGACTTTAACACAAATCATCAAGCATGATTTTTCTCCCACAAGCTAGTTACACGCAAGAAAGTTACCGAGTTCTTCACTTATGCTAGTTAGGGCTAGTGCACAGGCTTTGAACATAAGACTCATACTCGAGCGCTAGGCAACGGACCGTAGCACGTAAGAGAAGAGGAGTCTAGGTTCATTCCATCCTGCAGTTCACTCAAATGCTCCCGTATGCGCATACAAGGGTCGTCCCTTAGCCATTCACCATCAATCAACTCAAATAGTTTCACAAGCATGCAAAAATATGCAAACTAGGCATACGGTCAAGGTCTCGGAGGAGCAATCTTTTAACACCACTTTATTTTCATTTCATTTTTTCTTTCTTTTGAGACATATTCTAGTACTTTTGAGGAGGAAGTTGTGAAAGTTTCATATGTAATTTTTGCTTCGTAATCCTCGGTACTAGAATAGAAAAAAGAGTTTTTTCGGTTATATATATATATATATTTTCAATTTTCTAAAGATGGCAACTCCTCACTTAAAACCTGACAATCGTACTGTGCATAGTTGCACTAAAAACAAAGCATGCGAACGAGCTATTTTCATAGATAAAATAGTTAAGCTAAGGTCACCTAAGAGCTATCGAGCAAAATTTCAAGATTTCCAATATTTAAAGGATTTTTTTCCGCGCGTAACTTTTAGTTCAAATCTTCATGCCTTAGATCGGTTTATCATAGCTGAACTAAGCTAGCAATGGTCATCAATCCAACTCAGCAAAGTCATAGCAATGGGAATGATTTCTCTAAAGCTCATGATTCGTGACATCAATGCACAAGTCTTACTTAACATGTTTCTAAGGATCATGCTTGACAAAATTTTCAGATTTTAAGATAAATGCTACAAAGTATGCAAAGAATACTTATCATTGATTGGTGTCAAAATAGTCTATTATTTGGACACATATTTGCTTATGTTATTCGCTTTTATCGTATAATTTCGATCATATTCTACATTCACGTTGTCATTTCAAGTATAAAACACATTTTATAATGATTGTAGAAGTTTGGAGAAGAACATAGCAAAAAAGAGGATAAAATTAGCCAAAGTCGGTGTATTTTTGGATCTTTTGCACCTTCAGTGCTTTGAAAGCTTTCACAGGACGCATACGTTGTCAGATTGAGGTGAAACAAAATTCATTGGAAAGCTAGTTCAGAGATCTACAACTTTTATGAAGACGACAAAGGCTGATTCGGAATTTAAGTCACTCGATCGAGTCAACACCTCAGAAGAACCTCACTCGATCAAGAAAAAAGGTCACTCGATCGAGCTAGCACCCCAGAAACAAGTCACTCGATCGAGCCAAAGTTCCATTCGATCGAGTGAAGGCTAGATCAAAACTGGCAGTTTCGACCTTTTGACATTTGAAAAATTCCACAGGGAGCATCCGATGTCCGATCAAGGTGAAACAGGTTGTGTTGGAAAGAAGACTCAAAAGCCTACAACTTCTATGTTTACGTCAATGAGTGATTCCAACATTAAAGGAATCTTTCGGATGAACCAAGATACTCGACTGAACCAAACCGAGAAGCAACCAATTAGACCAAGATAATTCAAGAATAAAATCTGATTTTTGTCACAACAAAAATCAGGTAGATATTTTTGGAGTACAAGAAAT
>JAWWMW010002003.1:63187-73319 GCA_035048345.1 Echeveria elegans
GGTGTCCTTGGCGACCTGTGCTTTAGTTGGTTTTATATGTACTAGATGTAATTAGTCTCGTACAACTTATTGTACCCTTGTAACCCTTTTATCAAAAAAAAAATGAGAAGAATATTAATTACCCATTCACACATTATTATCATTTCCCAACCTAACTCTTAAGCATGAATTTACTACACTAAACTTTTTACATAATGTTGCAAAGATGAACCTTGAAAGCTAAGATTTTTCCCATTTGTGAGCAAACAAAACAAAGGTCCCATACTCCCATTTCTAAGTAAAGCCTTGATAGTGATTGCTCATCTCCAACAAGCAACTCATTTTTGTAAGATGCTTAAATTCCACCCTCATCCTTCAAAAATCATGTTACAATGACATAAAGCTTCTCTTGATCTCTTAACCATGTTCTCATTTCACTATCAAGTAGGATATCCCCATTTGTCATCAAACCTAGGATATCTTGTTCACGATACATTAAAAAAAAAAAATTGAACTCGTTTTTAAATTTAAACAAATACGTGTGTTTATGTTTATACCGGTATAATCATAGGTCGAAGTTGCATGCACCGTCATCATACAACAAAACAAATGATGGTTTAAAGACAATAATCACACTTAAATTAAAGGTAAAGGAAAACAAATACGTATCTCTTTTTAGCAAATGTACAAAAGTGTGATCATACAATATTGTTGTATGCTTTCTTCCTTGCAGGAAGTATGGTGTTTGCGTCAGGATGTGGAAAATGCATTATAAAAAAATGTTGAATAAGTTGTACAAGTCCTTTGTGAAAGTAAGGCTTTTTACTCCGATGAAGACCCATACAAGCCATACTGTGTGGAGGCTTCGGATGAAAACTCCGGTCAGCTCGTAAATAATCTACGAATCATGATTCAGGAGCATGCAACATCTTTGAGGATGTAACTTATCGTACAGAGTATAAATGGACTTTGGACCATTGAATACTCAACATCTTACGTGTGGTCAGCCAGATTTATGGTCATTGAAAAGCAACATGACCTTGCGATGAACAATAACTCCATGAAAGCATCTTCCATTGAATCTTCGCATGTTGTCATTCAAGTTTCAACACATTGGATTGTCAGTTCAAAGATGTGCTTCTTCTACACACTTTCCATCTATTATTTAATCTTAAAGAAATGGAGTAGTATTTTTATCTTCTAAGTTGGAGATTAGGGAAGAGAAGTAGTGATTCTAAACATTTGGTGAGGTGCCATTGCATTGACTTCATCAATGCAAATATTATTAAATGAGTAAATTGACTGACTCAGTGAATGAGTCCAAATATATTAGGCTATTTGGGTCTTCAAGAAGTACTGTACATTATAATAAGTACAAGATCCAATGATCTTAGATTTACATAGAACATTATAAAAAGGGGTTGTTTGATCTTTTGCTCAATATGTACACCCCGAAATCGAATGTCGAGGTTTTGGCATTTTCCTTTTCAAAAATCAATCATGATGGTGCTCATTTTCTTAGTTTTAGAACATCTTATAGTATTAAAGTTACTTAGATTATGAATGAAAATGATTCACTCAACAAGGTAATATTGGGACAAAATACTGAGTCGACAAAGAACCTTTGTATCTCTCCTTTAAGATTGTGTTTTACATATACAAGTGAAATCAAATAGGAAGACAAGAGAATGGAAAGAGGGAAAACCACAAGACAAGGAAGAGGAGGACAACTTGGGAGACAAAGCAGTAAAGTGTCCGGTAAAAAGTTCAGCTTATATGATTTGGAAAGAGAAGAAAATGGGAGATCCAACCAACAACAAGGCCATGTGTTTCGCATTAATAAGTATCTTACATTTGTCAGTGCAGTGGAGTGGTGTTTTATTGCGTAGAATCAAAAAAATGGATTCAGCCTTTCAGGGGGCGCATAAAGAGTGTTTGAAAATTAAGGTTAGTTTGAAAAATTAAACATACAACCAATGGTGTGGAGGCCACTCCTATTTAAGTTCCATACCTTGAAATTTTGAAGAAAAAATAAAGAGAAAAACATGTTTCCTTAGTTCTCACACATGTGCAAAATGAAGCTACGTAGGGACCCAGTAGAGAGCAAAGAATACCAAAGCAATCTTCCGAAGAGTAATGTCGTAATGCCAGTGACCTGAACTGAACCTGACGTTACCGGTTAATGGCCAGCATCTCATATGGTGTAAGCTATGAAAGATGACGGTACTTTCAGTAGCTGCTTTGGCAAGGGCACATTGCATCAAATTATATATGGGATTTCGACTAAGAAGATAAGACATTAGAGCTCATCAAGGAGCTTCATGCAATGATGCCAGACATCTCACATGCTGGTTATGGAGATCAGCGTGACATTCTGTTAGAAGATACCCTGTAGAAAATAATATCAGAGAGTGATACCCTATATAGAAAATAGAATCAGAGATGCCCCATTTTCTCTGTAACCACAGCATAAGCACCGCATATGAGTATACAATAGTGTTATCTAAAATAATGGGACGCAACTGTTTCCAAAATGCAGTATGAAGACATAATGCATAGCTATGAAAAGGGTCGTGCTAAAACGATATATGAAAAAAAGTGAAATAATTATAAAAAGTCTGCAATTTCATTTTGACAATCAGAGTAAGCACATAACCTTCAATTACTAGAAGATTTTTTGCAGCATAAGAAATAATATACACAGGCTGACCTTTCATACAGAATACTGAGAATCATATCTTCAATGCGAAGTCCTTTATGATTATGACCCAGGTGACTACCTCAGAACTTTCATACATAAACAAGGATGCTTCAAACAACTTTCACATGTTTATGAGGAATCCGATTCAAAGAGAAAAATATTCGAGCTCTCCGATTGAGGAATAAACTTGTGGGAAATGCCTATCTACAACAGGACCAAGGTAACGAATACAAACATAAGGATGACGAAGAAAAGCATCATCAAAGACGAATCTTGTGCTTGGCTAGGGCTTGGAGGAGCTCCACGCGCACGAACATGATCTCCATGTGGCTGAGGCTGAGCTTGCTGGGGGAATACATTAGTTCCTCCGTAAACACCAAAACCAGGAAATCCATAAAAATTAAGGCCAAGAAGCGCCGGTATCAGTCCACCAAACCCTGCAGAAAATGTGAAGTTACCAAATGATGCTGTCATCATAGGCGCCAGCCCACCTAAGCCGCCCATAAACCCAAATCCAGGAAACGGGAACTGAACATTAGGCCCTGTAGGAGGCGGTGGAGCAGTTTCAGGCCTCTGCCCCATAGGCCTATGCGGAATCTCCATCCCTGGAATAGACTTCGACCTCGGATCCGTTGTATTCTTTCCTCTTCCATACAAAGGAACCAACTTCTCTTCCTCAACCATTGCCTTACACACCGGACACTCCTGAGACTTTGAGTGTAGATGCAGCCATTTATACAAACATGGCCAGCAAAACAAATGACCACATAACGTCACAATCGGATCTTGCGCCAAGTCAAAGCATATGTTACATTCAAAACCAGTATCCCCATCACCAATATTGTTCTTTGAGTATGATGGCCCTTGCGACGAACTACTATTACCATGTGATTCTTTACAATCACTGGCCATCCCAATCCCTTACAAAACCCAGCCTCACAATTCGCACTACCTAAATCCAACACAATTACATCCATCAAATTCACGAGTGCATACCGAAACTCAACCTTCCTAAATCAACAAAAAACTCTAATCTGTTTTACCAATTCAACCAAACATATTATTAAACCCACATCTCAAAATTCACAAAAAACTAGAAATTTCAACCTAGCAATCAAAAATAAAATAAACCAAAAATCGCCTACCCAACTAGGGTTGGGTAATCGACCTAAACGCCTTCCAAATACACAAATAATGAAATAAAAAGCTGAATTAATGCAACATCAACAACAGATCGACAAAAAGTTCAAAGCTTTTTCGAAAACACGATCCAAATATTGATTAATCAAAGATCGACCACGTCGCAATGAACCGAGTCTAACCTTCGATTTGAAACGCCGATGTGAAGATTTATGAGCGGATCGAATCGGAGTCAACCCAGAGATCGATTCCGAGTCGGATGAATGAGGGAGGTTTTCGGATTAGTATTATTTTGGGGTGTGAAATCAAACCTTCCGCTGCCATTCTAGAAGAGACTAGTTGGCGCACTACGCCACCATTACACGTGTTCGTTTTTTATTGGCTGATTGGTGAAATTGATGGCATGGCAATTCCAAAATTTCACTCCATCCAAGAAAATTACTCCATGTTTTTATTCTTATTTCCTGATCCGAAATATTCTTCTATTTTTTTTTAAATGGAAATTTTTATGAGATATTTACTCTCTCTCCGATCTATTCATCATTCGCTTCCTTACGTTTATCTCAAATAATTTAATTTTTTTAAAAACAGTGTCAACTGTCATATAAAGACGAAATTTTGAGATGGAAGACACCAACATACACTAGCTTCCTATCCTTCATTTGCTCATAAACTGATTTTAATGAAACATACAAGTCAGTAGTCTCCAAGCCCTTAAAAGCAACTCTACCCCGTCATTTCAATGGCTATGATCAAATATGTCATCTCCAAAGTCGGTAGATATCCATGATTCATACATCTCTTTAGAACATCTTAAGAAGGCGAGAGCAAGACTAACATCCTTAGTAAGAGCTTTAAAGACATTCATCATGTTTTTTTAGACCACTCCATTTTGATATGATCAAATAAAATTTTTTTCGTTTAATTGCGATGATTGATTGCTTCAGCAACCTTATAAATGAATTCAGTTCTTTAACTAACAAGTCAACTGCTCTTTTCCTCTTCTTATCAGAATCTTTTTAAGACTTTCTTGTTCATCATTGTGAGTTTCCATCCACAACTAATATCAAATAAAACTGAAATAAACACATGTTTGAACAAGAGACTGAATTAAATCAAGAATCACCAATCAAATCAGAATAAAAAAACAAATAAGGCAAATATGAATTGCAAAGATGAGTAGCTCTCACCAACATCTGACTCGCAAAGATCAGTCACGTATAAACAAGTCAAAAGATGATGAGGAGTGTGTGTATACAAATGATTTCTTCTAGCTATAAGTCAAAACAAGAAGACCTTAAACACAACTGCATCTTAAATATAAATTCTTTGCATTAAACACCAAGAATAAAACTACACTGCTGAAGATGAAGTGGGTTGTTCTCAACATATCTCTTGCCCAAACTCAGTTTAAGATTATACCAAACAGCAAACCAGGTTGAGATTCACAATATCTGTCTCAAGTTGGAATCTTTTCTAGTATTTGTCTTTCTATATTCATAACACTTAAATTCTTAACATACACTAGACTGTACAATGTTGCATAACTACTAAGTATATAACACACTGTAGAAACATACGAAAGCAGAAATAAAACAGTGATCTGGAATACCAGACATGCGAGAAGAAACAAGGAAAATCTTGTTTTGCAAACCAAAAACACGATTACCCACAACACTTGTATCGGACAGAACTCCAAGAAAAATAGTATATCCCATTGCCGAATCATTTACACACATCTGGGTAACCCATAACATATTCAACATGGTAATACTAATACTGACCAGAAAACATCATCAGGTTTTGATTAGTTATCAGTATCTATTTGCTCGTCAATCTCAAAACATCAGAAAAAGCATCAGGTTCAGCGAAAACAACTACTGAATAGAATGTGAGTTATAACTAAAGTCAGTCCCAATCTCAATCATGAATGCACATTTACTTAAATGGAAACCCAACAAAAATCCACCATATGTAAAATCTCCAAACCTCAATGTCGTCAATGGGAAAAGTATCCTTATTAAGAAATGAGACATTACATACGTGTGATAAATTCTCTTGATTGCGATCTTTGCCAATGAAGGGATCCTTTCAGAGTGGATTTCTATTTTCTTTTGATTTTTGGGTGAAAAGTATTGAGAGAAAATGGATGAACTTTAAAAAAAAAAAAAAAAATCAACAATCCAAACAGTCCATTAGACTAACTGGATGCCTATGATTTGGCAAGTCTTTGACATATGGATGACTTCAGTACATAAAAGACAAGTAACTAGCTGATGGGAATCAAAAATATCCTGTTGAAGTCCAGGCAGCAATGTTGAGTCAAAAGAGTGGTAAAGAACAGTTGTAGCTGAAGATTTCACAAATTAATCGATCAAGCGGAGCCATCCGGGAATGGATCCAATGCGTCTTGTTTACCGTTGACGTAGAATTCAACCACTGAGAGCATCCTAGGTAGTTTATCTGGATGGTAGTTTACATGGACAATGACCGGTTTCAGCTTCTTTAATTTGGAATCCTTCCGCACCGTCTTAAATAAGACTTTGCTGTTCATGAACATGTATATGTCCATTGTGCGTCTGGAGGCATGTAGTCCAGTGTATCCGGGATGAGATGGGTAGAATAGCTCCTCGTTGAAAACTGCTTGGTCCCATGCGTTTTCATGTGCAAGCCTGTCAGCTACTCGATCAAGAAGCTCAATGGATGGTATGGTGGGACGAATGTAGAAGAATCCCGAGTTGTATACCCATATTCTCATTGTGTGCGCGTACCTAGCCCAACCCATTGCAGGTTCGTCAAAGACATCGTTGTATCCGTATGCTGTCATGTTATTGTGGCCATCTGACATGGACTCAACGTCTGAGTCCCTGTAAAGATGATCAAAGGGATTTTGCAAGTAGACTATATCGACGTCGGAGAGCAGGACACTATAACCTAGTTGCAAAAATTCTCTCAAGATCCGAAACTTAAGTCCAGATACAGCATGGTTACCTCCACTTTTTGCAACTGCATCGATATTCCCATCCGGGTCTCGTTTATAAACTGGCACGTTATTTGACTTGCAAAAGTTTTCAATCTCATCGTCCAACGCAACTACCAGATAATTCGGTATCCCTACCCTCTTGATATTCGTGAACCACACCTCCAGCATTTGCTTGACGTTCGAATTCGCGAGCGCTACAATTATCTCTTTTCGAACAGCCACTGAATCTAAAAGCTTGGCCAATCTAGGGTTCACGGATTCATCAGGTAGCACAGTTGGGTTAGTTCTCAAACTCTTCACCATACCAAAAGGCCCAGCCTTTGTTCGTTCATCCGACACCAAATCCTGCTTTTGCCCATCATCTTTTCCTAGCTGCGCCAACCTCAACTTTTCAGTCAGCTCCCTGATCTGTTTCTTCAATTCAGAATTCTTCTCTGATAATGACACAAAATCCGCTTTTAGCATCTTCACCTGCTCCAGTGACACACATTCCTGACACCACCGTAAAAAATATAAATGAACAAACAACTCTCAATTTAAACTAAAACCACAGAATCTCCGTTACTCCTAAACAACACAACTTATAGACAATTGGAATCTAATTGCTATACAAATATACAATAACATCATCACATAACACACACCAACTCATACACAACTTCTAGATATCGTAATCCAAATACCTTAACCAGCTCGATTGGAAAACATGTACATGGACAAGAAATGGTAACAACTGATAGCGCCAAATCATACATTTCCAATAAGCTGAATCTAAAAGAAACTGGCGTTGACCAATCAAGATTTCACATTTTTAAAGTCAACGCGACGATCTTGACCAAAAACAGATAACATTTCCTCAATCTCGAAACCCCAACCGTAATTTCCACTCGAATCCAATGTCGACGCCAACTCCAACAAAATCCGACATACGAATTCCGAAACAAAGCAACAAAAAGGTCAAACCTGAACACCGGATTTCGACCCAACGCGATTCTGGGCATCAGGATCGGACTGAAACAGTCCATGAGGGTATAGCCAAGCGAACACGCAACCAAGAAGAATTCCAGCCGCAACAGCTCCGATGATCCTCGATCTAACTGATGTATGAGCACCACCGTGTCTAGTGGTGGATCGGCCCGCCATCGTTAGTGGGCTGGAAGCGATGAGATGAGTTTGATTTTTTACGGCGACGATTGGTCAAGTGGGTTTAGGGTTGCGACGCATTGAGGTGTCTTTTTCGGGAGATGAGAAAGGTGGAGGTGGAATTGAATTGAAAGGAAGTGGAAGCCGTCGACGGTGTGAGGGTTCGTAGTGGTTGTTGAGTCGACCGGAGATGGTCGTTGACCAAGCCTTGAAACGGTGCCGTTTTATTTAAGAAACCGGATCTACTCAATAAAATGGATTTTAAAATGCTGACCTGACACCATTGGTCTCCTGACAAGAGTTATTAGTTACAAGTGGTGATCCCGTCGTCCCGACGGAAATTGTTTCTCTGTTAAATTTAAATTTTTATATTAAAATTTTAATTTTTAATTTTTACTCCCTCCGTCCCATATTGAATGTGAGAGAAAAAGTTTTCCATTTAAGGCAATGAGAAGAAAATTTTGGGACACCAAAAAAGGAAATGGGAAGAAAAATATGGGACGGAGGGAGTATATAACACGTCCTGATCAGCGCCCTTCATAAATTTTATAAGTAGCAAATGTACAGCAGTGTTTATGTTACTTTATGTCTCATCATTGTCGTGATACATGCCTTCTTTAAAGAGTCGTGATCTATAGCAGATTTCGATTTTGAACTTGTACTTGGGTCGCAATTTATAAACTTATGACACGCCAAATTGTTGATTTTTAATATTGCGACACATGCTTGTTTTGTGCTGTCGCGAGCAACATAGTAGCTCGCCATTTTGGTATAAGGGCATCTCACGATCTTTGGAGAGAAAATATTACATTTAATTTTTGATTTAATCCTTCCTAGTCTAATTGCTCAGTTTCATTCTGGAATTGGTTTGGTTTTGTTCAATTGCGTCTTTTATGCCTTCAAAAATGCAGTTTTACGATGTTTTCACTTTAAGCTCGTAATTTCACCTAAAATACAAAAATATCATAAAAAAGCGTAATTTTGAACATAAAATATTTTTAAAATATGAAAATAAACGTCTTGATGGATCGTATGAATACCCCCATCACATGTTAACCCTATTTTTCATAAAAGCTATGTTTCCATAAGAGCTCATCTCTTAGTCTCCATTCATTACGGCAAGCAGAAGTCTTTCCCTCCTTATTTACGACATCATCAGTCCTTTCCAATGTCTTTATCTCGTCTAACTCCTTCCTCGGCTTCTTAATACTTTTCTGCACATTCTCAAAATGTTTACCATTCATTTACTGAGTAAGGTCGTAAAGTGTTTGGGGGAGTCACTTAGATTAGATGTATCATTGTACACTTCAGGTCATGTGTCCACTACCATCTGCTTAAAGTCTTTGCTCCTAAACCACAAGGTTCAAAACAAAAAGGTTTCGAACTAAAAGACCGGGTGAGGCAATTTAATCAACAAGTTTTAATGATCATAGTATGTGGTGGCCAAATGATGGACCTGGTAATCAGTTAACTTTTTGATTTAGTTAAGGTTGGCTATGGTCCTATTTAGCCACTCCTTCATCTCTTGGCTTCCATTCCTCTGTTCTTCTGCACGGTTCTGGATACTAATTTTGACCTTTGTAACCTCTGAATCAGTCTTTGGCATAAACATGAAAATTGTAGGTTTCTGAGTTAGCTTTCCAATACACATTGTTTCACCTCAATCTCAAGTTGAAGAAATCTGAACTCGGTAGAACACGTCCAGGGGGACTGCACATTCAAGAGGAGTTGTTATATGGAGCAAGTCCTCCAACGAGAATTCTGACCACTCTCGAATAAACTTCGTCTGATATTCTGCCCTAAGCGAGCCTCCAAATATTTTGTCATGACCCCCTCTTGGTGCTTTACAAAATTTGATTTCTTGACTTAACATCCTGCAATTGTAGCATATGTTTGGAAGCTTGAGATATTTCACATATATCCATACGCCCATACCGGATTTTTTTCCAACCCTTCTGATCGGTGTTAAATATGTCTAATATTTACACACCTTTTCTTCTTATGTTTATAGCATTTGTGATATAAATAAAGTTATATTCTACGCTCACACCCTTGTTTCAGGTATAAATTGCACAAAATAGTAATCATGGAAACTTGGAGTAAAGCAATGCAAATAACAAGTGAAAAGGATCAAAATCGGTGGCTTTTTGTCAAAGAATTACAAAGTCAACAAAGAAGAGTCAAAG
>JAWWMW010002003.1:104261-116553 GCA_035048345.1 Echeveria elegans
GATTATGTACTTGAATTAGCTAGATATGCTGTAAGAATATTCTTGTACAACATGTAACCACCTATCGAAAAAAAATATTATAGCTTTCATTAATCTTTTATTTTTTTCTCTCACACTTTTATTTTCTTAATTACAGTATTCTTAACTCAAATAGAAAGATCAAAGAAGGACCGAAGAAGTAACTGATCTTTGAAAATTTATTTCATCTCGTGGTGTTGGACTTGGCCAAATCATATTAATAAATACATGTATAAGAAACGTACTGTTAAGAAGAGTATGAGTTCAAATTGGATTCTAGCAAGTGGGGCGACATAATAATGCGACTTCGATGAAAATTGGGCTCCGGTCAGATGTGGAAAGTTAGATAAAAAGCCACGAACAAGAACCTCCCAAGGAAAAAAAATTCAGATGAAACACCATGCTAGATGACAATCTCTCCGCATGAGTATGTCTTCTTTGTTGCTATGTTGTTGTATTTTGGAATGTAATGATTGAGCTTGATTTAGATTTTGTAATCCAAATAGGTTTAGAACTTAATGCTGTAGAGAAAAATAAAAAGACACAATAGGATTAGAGTTCGAGTCACGGGGATAATCAGGAATTTGCTAGAGTAGTAAAAAGCTTGGTCGGAAACTCGCGGATCTTGTGTGTGCTTGTAATTTGTGCACCTGAAGTACTCGTAGTTAAATCTCCCGACTTGATAGTGCCTTCAGATTAGTCACCTTTCGATGGATACTGGATCACAACTATTCTTATCATTTTTGCTTTCTTGTATCTCCTATCCTATTTGACGCTTGTTCAAAATTAGCTTGTTGCGATCCTAACATATGTGCATCTGGTTACATACACTTACATTCAATCCTTTCCCTTTTTGCAACCGCGCGCCATGGGGCTAACACAAACGAAGGGAAATGGTAACCAGAACTCGTACCTGGCAGATACTCAGATCAAGCAGAGGGATGATGATTGACGAAGACCTGAATATCCCTGATGAAACTATATTGAGAGACTGATGTACAGGTACACCCAATTTTCATTAGCTTACGGATGAATGATGTTTATATACACAGACGACAGACTCAGATGCATTCAATTATATATAACATAAACACTAGCAACGCAGCAAAATGTTCAATGTCCTTCCCATGGGTGACTATAAATGGATATGGCGGACATTATATGCTGTCCGCTGTCGCTGCTGCTGATTAAATGATGGATGGAAGGAGGTTCTAGCCAGATGGATGACACTCCATTCGTTAATGGTGGCAGGATATGCAATGTCTTTTTGTATGTACATATGCACCTAGTTTGGTTGTTGATGATCTGCAGCACGGATACGCAATGTCTTTTAATTCCATATGTTTGTGATAAGTATTACAAGCTATATATGCCTTTCATTAGTTGGCTTTGAAAGAGGGAGCTTACAGACCAACTATGTCCAGTTCCTCTTCGAACGAAATTGAGTGAGTTTGTCCCTCCATTCAGCTGCAAAGACACAAGATATCAGCTGTCACTGGTATTTTGAAAATGAATGAAGATTTAATTTCAAGGTGCTCAATGTACTGTAAACAGCAGGTTATTCTGAACTGTTCATGAACCCCAACACCTACACCCTTCCACTAATGAAAATGCAATGTAATGTATGAATGTAATATGTTTTCCCCTATTGAAAAGATTTATGAATTCAATAACTCCAAGATATATGCCCGTAAACGCACATTCGGTAATATGTTGTTGAACCAAATAACCTGTTTCATTAAGTAATCTAGTTCGACTAACATTCTCGTGGTAAAAGCTAAACACTTTGTTAGTTGCCACTTACCAGCATCCTTGTAGCGTTCTTCATCAGCAGCAACGAACATGTTACATAAAAGGTCAAACTCCTCTGTTTCAGAACACGGCTGACCACTGGGTCTGAAATAAATGGACTTTCTATAAGAAATTCAACAATTCATAGTACTTGACTTCATAAAGTGAGCAACATTTTTTAGATTGAGCATGATAAAAAACAACATCTCATCATCAACAATTTATCTTTTAACTAACAATGCCTGATTTCTTCTGCTAAACACCTTGGGAAAACGCCATATCCATATGTATATTAAAGTTTTTGTAGGTTAGGTTCTTTTCCATCATCAGCCTTAACTTCGATACGCACCAAATGGTAATGGCACATTAAAAACGAGATCTTACTGATCATTTTTGCTGAACAGAAAACCATCAGAAGCAGGAGGCTGAGGTGACAATTTCAAAGATTCAATAACCTTTACCCCGTCACTATGGGCCAAATACTTGTTGACTTGTATAGGTACCTGCCAGAAAAAATAGTCAAAACATGTATTAGAAGAAAAACTTATCTTTTTAGTATAAAACCAAATACTTTAATACGAACAGGGTGGTCCATGATATTTGAGAACACTGGAAACTGAATTTAAAACCCACCTTGCATCTTACAGCAATGTTGATGGCATCTGAAGGTCTAAGATCAAAACTGATACAGTCTGCATTGCTACCCACCTGGCATAATAAACATAAATCAAGCTTAAGAGTCATAACACATGAGTCTCTTAACAAATTAGGTATCATTCACATGAATCATACACGGTACCTGTGAAAGATACAACTCTGCATAATAAGCTTCATGCACCCTTTTTGTCACTCGAACAAGCTTAGCCTGGACAAGACATGAATCATAAAACACGATCTTTATTTGCCCTCATATCAAAGACGTCTAAGAAACTTCTTTGCGACTTACTGAGTAACCCATTTTGTCTATCATATCTTGAATAACTTGATACATAGTGGGCCGAGCCTGTATACGGAATAAAGTCAAATAATTGTAACACCAAGTGAGAAAATGAAGTTCTATGAACATCATCAGATTGAGCTAACAGGTTGTCAGTCAACTGAGAGTAGTATACAAACACAAGAAGCATTTTTTTTAGGGTTGTAATCATACAATTTGAACATTCCGAACTGCAGCCATCAGCAGCATACTTGGCAACTCCGCTTAAACAAATAAATTGATATCCGATCAGTAAAGCAAGGGCGAAGGTTCTAGTAAAACACATCTAGCATCGTATACGGTAAGGGAGAGACATACAAACAACAATCGGAAGAAGAATGCCAGTTTCATCTTCCATCTTCAGCACAATAGCAGGGTGTGGGGCATAATTAGCCACATGTCCAGCCTGAGAGTTGTTGTATGCACATTTAAGGTTCCTCCCGTCTCTCATTTTGATAAAGAATCCATCAGGACCACTAGTCACCTCAACTATTACAGAAAAGAAAGGCAAATGCAAATAAAAAACAATTAGGCGTCAAGCATGTATAACCTCCCTGCACAAAAATTAAGAAAATATGGTATTAAGTATTAACTTGGGCTCAAAAACACAAAAAAGTTCATCTTACCTGCTTCAACAATACTCGACTCTACATAGTCATCACTACTTCCATAAAAATTATCCGTCCTTCCTTGGCCACCAGAGGATGAACTCAAGCTACACCTTGTAGTAAAGCTTTTACTTATGTTAACTGGCCTAGACACAACATTCACCTTACTCTTCAGCTCAACTACTCCTTTGGATCCCCAAAATCCACTTCCATTAACCATAGAGCTCACAGAGGGAGCTCGAAAAGACACATCACACACTCGCGCCTGTTTAGCACACACAGCAGGAAATATCACTGGTCCTTGAACACTCGCCATTTCAGCTCAACCTGAACACAAACACACCTTCAGTCACATTCAAAATAACAACAACGATTATAATCAAATCCCTAAAACACTCAAAATGATAATCAATAAAATTCAAATCATCAATCTGATCAACCTAAGCCAAATAAGTTATCAACAACTCCAGTAACCGATCAATCCATACAATTTTCAGAACAACGCCGATCATCATTCATCACAACGTCTACACCGTTTGAACCCGAATTCAACACTCAACGTAGCCGAAGCATCATCCGATTCTTAAAACCACTAACATAAAAACATTAAATTAAAACAAGAGACGAAACGCACCTGATCGAAATCAAACACCAGTCAACAACCGCTACCGATCGTTTCAACTTTCAACCAACTCACAGTTCAACAACTAAAACGATCGATGAATCGATAACCAAACGGAAAACGAATCGATCAGAAACGGAGCGAAGTTTCTCGAACGCCGATCGGCGAGTAGGAGTTGAGATTCTCCGTTGAGGAATGGAGCTTCAAATATCTTATTGCTGGAGTGTGTCAGAATGACGATTCTACCCTTGGTAGGAAAGCGATGGGTTGTCTACGGTTGGATGCGGATAAGGGATGGTTTGGACATTTGGGAGGGATTGTTGAGGAAGATGACAATGGAGCCGGCGGTACGACGATGTGTCGAATGGATGAGTGACACGTGGATTTAAAATGGTTCACAAGTGTAGTTTTTAAATCTTATCAAACAAAGGCCTCATCAATTCTATACTAAAAATACTACTGTCCTCTTTTGTTCTTCATATTTCTATTTTTGGTGTCCTCTTTTGTTCTTACTATTTCCATTTCGGGTAATTCTTTTTCCTACTTTATCTCTCACATAACACTCTCTTTCATACTTTATTCTCCACTCATTTACCTTTATATTATTTTCTCTCTCACATTATCACTATTTCTTTAATTTCGTGATAACTACCAAATGTACAGAACAAAGGAGGACGGAGGGAGTATTAAATGACTACCAAATTAAAAGTAATTTCAACCTGTTCTCTCTCCAGAAACTCTCTCCCCATCCTTCACCTTCGACAAACTCCTCTGATAGCTGTTGGAGTGGAGGGCTCCTCCTCCTCGCAGGGTGGCTTGCCCTCTGCCCCTCTTCCTTTTCATATTCCGACCTTAATTTCCGTTCTTAGTAAGGTAGTTCTCTATGGTTTGACGAAGGTGTTTTTCGGCCAAACTCTTCGCACCGGGGTGCTCCATTTGACATGGTCGGGCAAGGGTGGTGTTCCTCCGACCTTGATTCATTTTGGCGAGTGCATGCATGTCCCGGATCTTCAACGGTAACTCCCTCACTTGCTGGGCACAGCGGGTTTGGAAATCTGCGGATGATACATGTAATCACCTCTGGATCGAGACAATGGAATCTGGATCGAAACTCCGATTTGCGCCGTTTCTATTATCCGATGGTGGTCTTGGCTTGTGCATGCAGTGGTGTGGCGACGAATGACCTCCGATGACACATACAGCGGTGCAGCGGCCTTTGTTCCTTCTCCTTTCCCGGCGGTTTGCTCTCGGATGGTGCATGCACTGAGGTGTCTGATTGGTCTGGCATAAGCTGGTGTTACTCGTTTTGGCTCCGGTGTGTTTCAGGTTTGGTTTCAGGGAGGTTCGCGGTTGTTCCGGTAGTGGTATTTACTACGTCTGTTGTCATTTTTGGTTGGTAGTTTTCAGTTTCGTGTTAGCTTTTTGGTAATTCTTCCCTTGAGGAAGCGAATAATTTCGCACCATAACTCCTTGCGTTGTACATAAACTTGCTTGGAGTTAAAGGTGAATTGTGTGATCCATAATGGATCTGCTTTGTGTCTGGCTGTTGTAGTTGTCATGATGTTTCGGTTGATGTTTCACCGTCGCATGTGACGTTGTGAAGTTAGTGGAGGTGCCTTTTAGGCATGTGCTTTTAGCTGAATGCTATGTATTTGAGTCGTGTACGTCTTGTACTACTGATTCCACAATCAATCAATCAAAATGACTACCAAATTATTCTCTTCACCATTAAAAGTTTAAAATATTAAAATATTCTTTATTTACTATTTAATTACATCCAATACCATTCATCCATAACGATTATAACACTAATAATGAACTTAATGGTGGTCAACTGTTGTGGAGAAGGGGTGTTAGTTTATCTTTTACATTCTTGGTTTAGTGTTCCATTTCGAATCATCCTGAACGCAAGTTCTCATGAGTCTAGGTCTGTCTAGTCGATGTAGAAATAATTTATTTTAAAAAAAGTGGACTGTCATGTTAATCCCTGTTATGCCACTAAACGGCGTCGTAATTTGGCAGTGGTAATTTGATCAAGCTTTGAAGTAATCAAATAACTGTAATAAAAAAAAGTAATCAAATAACTAAAAAGAAATAATATTCTACATTAAAAAGTTTTTTTTGATTTTAAAGAGACGTGAGAATTTATTATGCACTAAAAAAACTATTGTAATGTAACTAGCTGCGCTCCCGTCGTCCCGACGAGAATTTTTCTCGTGTATTCATTTGAATTATCTAAAAATATTAAATGTTTTCCGCTTAATTATGTATTTTTAATGTTAATTTTTAAAATTTTCAATTTTCAATTTAATTTAATTTTTATTTTTGATTTCTAACTGCTTATTTTTAATATTTTCAATTTTAAGTTTTAAAATTTTATTTAATGGGTTAGATTGTAATTAATGGTAAAGAGAGAGGTGAAATTGTGAAGAGAGAGTAGTTGAGTCTTTTTCTTTTGTTTAATGAAGGGCATAAGCGTAATTTCCCGTGTGGTTTTACATTCATCAGCCTATACTTTTATAAGAATAGATTATGATTTTAAAATGGCGTGTTAGGGTTAGCCGGTCAGGGTGGGTTAATTAGGATATTTTCAAGTGAAAATCAGGCAGGTTTCATCAATTTGTAGCGGAGGATATGACCAATAGGATCCACCGACCACTATGAGGACAAGTTGTGCAAACAGACATTTTGCTAAAGAGTACACAGAACATAAGAGAGAGGCATGTGTTGTGTTGTCTTGTGTTGCTGCCACACATTTTGACTACTCAAATTAAAACTTCAGGTACTGTCATTTAAGATATTGTGATTGAAATTCCTTTACGTTCCACCATGGTAATCAGATGAAGGCCATCCTCCACCGTCGTCGTTAGTGACATAAGACATGCATGAAAGCGGCACGAGACAAAGGCCACGACTTCTCATGTCTCGTCGGTTTCGTCTTGACTCCACATTGCCATGATCTGCATTTCCCATTCGATCCTGTAATAAAAGTAAGATTTCAAACATTTCTCTGGTTCTGCTAGGGAGTGGCTGTGGCATGAGTTTCTATACAGGTATTGTACTCACCACCATTGACGCTGGTTTGAAGGAGCAAGGTCGGGATGCTTTCATGTACGGCACACTCAATGTCTGCACAAGAAGATATCTCTAATTTTAGTTTTTATTTTATTTCCAAAAGTCTCTTTTATTACGATGACATATATAGACTTCTTTGTAAGAACAAACATAATAAGACGATAAGTTACACTATAATATATCAATGGGTTGAATTACCTAGCTAAAGACAAACCTAGAAAACATCAGAGAGTACTCTCAAGTAAATAATGACATTCAAAATGAGTGGATATATACCCTTTGTTGGACCTAGAAAGTAAAGCAACATCATGGGTGTCCTGTGTCCAGACCAACAAGTATGGCTAGGTACTAAAATTAATTACTCTCTCTCTCTCTCTCACTCACTGTCTCGCATTCAAAGTGTAGCTAGGTTTATAAGGTAGAGAGAATGAGGGCGCAGTGTCCCAAGAGAATGTTTGGGGAAGAGAGAGACAGTAATATCAAAGTTATTACCTCAACCTGGTTTTGGAGAAATTTGATATACCCTATTGCCTCCATTAGCACTGATGCCGTGTCTGTCTGCAACATCATTCACGAACATATACGATGAAGGGAAAAAACAGCACTAGGTTTTTCACATTGTTTTGTTAGGGTTAAGAGAAACTTATATACCTTGCCGAAGGGTGCAACCAGTTGTTGGAGAGCTGCGATTCTATCACCTAGCTTCTCTTTCCTGACCTGAAAATATGGAATGGAACACAATGTGAAAATATGGAATGGAACACAATGTAAATGTACTGATAAAGACGGTAGACCCAGCGTAACAACAGACAGTTGAATTGAGCTAAATGTAAGTGAAATTAACTAGGTATGTAAAGCTCACCTTGAAGGGAGGGCAAGCTCGAGACTCTGTACGCGATTTCTTGGATGATGTTTTGGTTGTTCGTGGCTCTGTTTGTGGTCTTTTTGTGTAGGTAGTTGGTCCTCCATGGACATTAGAAGGCGTCTACGAAGGGTCATAGGTAATATAATTCAATCAGAACATAGATGGAGAAAACATGTGTATTAAGATACTCTCTCTCCAAACAAGTTAAGGAATCTGAGAAAGAAAAGATTCATGTTTGGGGCACGTACTGTATCAGGGCTACTAGTTGGTCTTTGTGCAGATAGTTGCAAGTGCTGCTGTCCTAAAGCATGATTCTGCTGAGTCTGATCATGGCTGATTCCACCTCCGAATCGAGCGGAGGTTAAGAGATCCAAAGCTTGTACATTCATGTCTAATGGGGACGAAACAATCGAATTCAAATGAGTACTGTTCAAGTTGGAAATGTTGACACTTGGGAAAATTTGACTGAAGGTTCCTCTACTTGGCATCAACGGCAAAGATACTGATGATCCTTCATAGCCTGAATAGTCATGTGAATTTGATTGGAACTGAACAGCAGCTTGAAACTGAGGCTGCCCGGATCGAGTCAGTAAATCAGGATTCTTTGATAGTAACTTGGTATCTTGGAAATTATCGTTTTTCAAGTAAGCTATTGGAGATAGGTGTTGGAGGTCTTCAGCCGAGGAGTGACTTGAACTGATCATGTCGGTAAATTTTGGGAACTTAAAAGAGCTGAATAAGTCTAGTTTGGATTTGTTTGAAGATTGGTCAGGAATGGCAATTAGGGTTTGGTGTTGATGATGATCATACTCAGTGATGATGCGCCAGGGAATTTCTATATCTTCATCCTTCTCTCCTGTGTATGGCCTGCTTGTATTAAATATCTGTGTGTTGAAATTCGGATGGATCCTACTGCCCACATTATTTCTGCAATAACAAAATAAATTTAGTAACATCGCTGAGTATTCGAATTTGACACACCTTGTAGCTATTGAGATGGTACACATATGCTCTTAATCATTTACCGAGTCCATCTTACTTGAGTATCATTCATTGGAGATTTTAATCGATCCTACAAATAGAAACATATAGACACTAATGCGTAAAATTTGGAAGGTGGGAAACTTACATGAAAGGGTCATTGTTTGGTGACCAAGCATACTGGCTACTGCCATATCTTGAAGCTCCATTATGCCAACTTCCATGAAGAGTTGAAGATTGGAAAGAAGAAGAAGGGGCAGTCTCAACTTGCTGCTTCTGCTCCTGTTCTTGGTGGAAATCTTGAGGGATGTTTGTGGACTCCATAAATGTTAAAGTGCAACTACTTAACCAAAATCTCTTTCAAAAAAAAAAAAGGATTAAAGGGAGGATTTCTTCTTTCCCTCCTTTGTCTGTGAATCCCAAGAGAGCATGAACCACTAGCATCAATACTTTTCAGCTAATTGAGCATCAAAACACAGACCCAGCCAGCCTCATTCAACCCGTAACATGAATCTTTCAGTCCCAGCTTTGTGCTTTTTCTCTCTCAAGCTTTTGGTATTTTTGAAAGAAAAAAAGCCAAAGCAAACAATACTATGGCCTCTCTCCCTTCAACTTTCTTTTTCTCTTTTCCAAGACTAGCTTTATTTCTCACTCATCTTTTTTCACGGAACCCTGCAAATAATGGGCTTTACATTATCAAAATGCTTTGTATATAAGCTCTTGTATGATTAAGATATCTTCACACTTTCAATCCCTAAGTTGTGAAGAAAGGGATTAGGGTTTCATGATGAGGAGATAATGGTTAACATATGATATTATATGTGAATAAAAGTTGCCTATACGAGAGCTACAAAGATCTTGTTATCTTATTAATTGTAAAAGACCGCAAAGCTTTAAGATAAGACTTAAGAGTATATCCTTTGCTTTGCGTAGGGCTTCCTTTGTTATTATCAAAGTGTGCAAACTTATGATGGTACCTGAATGGTAATTAAGGATCAGCATGAACTGGTTTTTCAGTGAATTTACCATGACTTGTAGGTTGCTTCTATCTCTTATATAATTATATTGCTTGGTTTTATCCAACATTGGTTATTTGCGTAGAGGTTTAAGAAGCTCGTTACACATTCGTTTAAATATAAATTCGGGTATTAATGATGGTCACCACGCAAGAAAAAAATTCGTAAGTTTTGGATGAAGTACCTTTTTACCTAGGTTATGTCGCATGCCATATCGTTTTCCTATGTTTTTTCCAACAGAGAGACGGAAGAAATTTTGAAATTTCTTTCACATATAATTAGCAAAATATGTCTATAGTAAAATCAATAAAATCAGTGGCAAAAGCTAGCTAGTGCGATGATATCATCTCTTTATTGTTCTTTTAATCCCAGTCTACCTACACAAACAAGATTAATTTTCTTTTCAAGCCTTTGGGTGAATAATTTCAAAACTATTGAATTTATAAGACTGTCACATTCCGTTAATGATACCTCCTAACTATACCTCGATGTATCGAAGATCAATTACAGTGGCCTGATGGTGATGTGTCTTCTACTTGTCTAGGTCAATATTTTGTGATGTTTTACTCATCAAGAGAGAGGTTTTTTTTTTGGAGATAACATATTTAATAAGGACGGAATGATATAATACGAGCCGTTAGATTTAAACAATGCAATGACTGATATTATGACAAGTAGAAGTGGCAAAATAATCTGTTTAGGTAAACGAATTAGTAAACTCCATTAAAATTAATTATTAAACGGATTAATGAAATCTATTAAAAAGTATAAACGGATTAATGAAATCCGTTTATGCATAAATGATGTGTAAATGGATTAATAAATTTATTGGAATAAATGAATTTAAGCAACCATTTAGGTCATTTTAAGCTAATCTGTCAGATTAAATGACTACACTAAATGGTCTAAATGGATTGAACAATTTAATCCAAAATACATTTTAAATTCATCCAAAATTCAACCAATCCATTCATTTTGTCAACTCAATGACATGTGTCAGCAGTTAATCTTAATAATTACAATTCATCTCTCATACACATGTCACAATCTCAGCAATTACATTAATTAGATCTGACGGTTCGTATTATGTTCGTATGTTCTCTTTAAATAGTCCTCGTAAAACCCAACCCTGCTCATCCATATTGGGTACTGCAGCAGGACATCATTCTATCTCAATATTACATCAACATCATATGAAGGGCTAACCATATGGATGGACGTGTGAGATCAGAGACAAAATATGGGCAAGCTCATCAACTTTTAATTCTTTAAGTTTTTGCTACTCACCTTTCAATTATTTTGGATTTCCTCCCACTTCCTTTCTTGTAAGCCTTTTGATGTATTTACCTTTCCAATATTTCCCAGTCTCATTATCTTCCAAGATTTAATCTCTTAAAGCTGTTATCGACTTATAAGGATTTTAAATAATGCATCTCATATAAATTGTACAAATATTCTCGCTTTAATCGATCCTGAAAGATTCGTGCACACAACTTTTGCAAAAATATTATAGCTAGCATAAATTGGAGCATAAGACTTGCTCCGGTGACATATCAATTTTTATGGTTTATATTTTTGAACTGGTTCATCTAATTCATCAACATCAAATATATGCTTGGATCAATATCAACACTTATGTATAAGATCTCATAAGAACTCCGCAGTTAAGCGTGCTTGGACGAAAGCAGTACCAGGATGGGTGACCACTTGAAAAGTCCTCGTATAAATCCCCATACCAAAAAAAAAGATGTCTTTTAGAAATTTTCATCAAACTTTCATTTTAACTCCATGAAGAAAACTAGACATTGTTTAAATATGAGATAATTTACTCAATAAGCGCTTAAAATAAGATTTCATTTGAATTTACGGTATTTGACATCTCAATAAACAAACTTAAAAAACTTCCGCCGAGTCACCTCCTAGCTAATTGTTTCAGCATTTTATTAGCATTAACTTTACGACCGAACCTGCAATTTGTGTGTGATTAAAGAGGTTTCAATTAAGCCACTTGAATTATTGGAAAATAAGAGCCCATGCAAAAAAAAAAACTAAAAACTGGTCGTCACCATCATTTATTCAGAGCCCTTGCACGTTATTTATAAAGAACATAACTCTTTTGTAAGCAAAGAGCATCAAACTAGATGCCACTTCCCTACCACATCTTAGTAATATTGTGATCTCATCTGTCACAATAAAGATAAATTTATATATTTAAATAGAATAGGGATGGACGCATGTTAGAGGTGGCAAATAGGTGGATTGGGTGATTTATGGATGAATTTTAAACGGATTGGATTTTAAATGGTCTAGACCATTTAATCCATTTAGTGTAAATGGATT
>JAWWMW010002005.1:43776-73605 GCA_035048345.1 Echeveria elegans
CCTGACCAGTGATCTGGTCACCAATAACTTCAGGATGAGGTTCTATTCCTAAATGAGACTGGACATGATCTATGGAGACAAGCTCCACCTCAAGTTGAACTCCCTTAGGCTCACTGGTATCCTTACTTAGATCACTAAACTTAGAGGCATTACATGGAAAACTAGACTCATCAAAAATCACATCCCTGATACCCCTAACATCCTTCTCCCAAAGTATGTACCCTTTTGTTATGTAAGGTTCTTGGTATCCTAGGAATACACATCTTAGGATCTAGGGTCTAGCTTGCCCTCTCTGTTGTGTGCATAAGCATCACAATTCACAACCAAACACTCTTAAATTGCTAAGATCAGACTGCTTATTTGACCAAATTTCTAAGGGACATTTGAATTCTATTGATCTATTGGGGCTCCTGAATTAATCTACGTCGTACTCCATCTGATAGTACAATTCTGCAAGTGGCCTATCAGATCGCTGGCGCACAAAACTAAAGCAGGCCTACGTAGCAGTGAATAAAACATATTTTTTTGATGTTGTTGAAGCAACGACAGAAACCCTGATTTTCGTACTTTCAATCGTCATCGGAGGAAATTTTGTATTTACTACTTTTTATAGCATTCTTTATGGCTCTGTTTGGCTGCCGAAAAAAGTGATGAAAGGAAAATTTAAAGAAAAATAATTTTATCATGAGAAAGTTGTAAGAAAAATTTAATTTCATTTTGCCTATTTTTCACTTTTTCTTTACAACTAGACATACATGTTTTATTTTCACTTAATTTTTTTTAAAAATTTCTTTTCCTCTTCTTTCTTCCCGCAACTAAACGGGGCTACGGGTTTGCGCAGCCGTACCTTCTCTAAAACGGTTTTCAGTCTTTTTTTTTGTAAAAGAATTGTTAATCAAGATTTTCATTGGTTGATCTATTACGTAGTTTTGCACGCTTGGATTATAAATGATTTGAGCTTGAGTTTTCAATTTTGAAATCATTGAGTATATTTTTCATTTATATGTTTGAAGTTATGTTAATTTTTTTTAATAAAAACGCAACTATAATAAACACAAATACATAAATTTCAAATTGAATTAAACATATATCAATTTCAGAACGATTTATATAAATAAAGGCAGATCAAAAGTACCAGAATTTTGGAGGATTATAGACATATATATAATATTATATTAACATGTATTTTTTTAAAATCTTTGAATGTTTTTTTTTGGAGTTTTAGTTTTCAGTCTAACATTTCATATTAGAGTATCATTTTAATTTTATTACTGGGCTGACTAATTGGGCTTAGGGCTTTTTTGGGGGGCAATATTGCTGTATCAGCACAACCCAAATCCACCTCGTCGACGTCTAATCGAAATTTCAATCGGAGAATTTTAGTCGGTCGGCAGGGCAGGATGCTACTCGTCGCCAGGTCCCGCGTGCTCTCTAGGGTTTTACGTTCCACGAGTTTCCTCAGCTCGACCAATCGTCTTCCGGCAGTTGAGCCTCCGTCTTCCGAAGTCGTCCGGAAATGGAGACACTTTTCTACATGCTCTCGCCAAAAGTCACCTACTTCAGGTATCTTCTTAGTGTTTCACTTTGTGACTGGTGTTCTGCATCGGTTAATGCAAGTTTAAATTTTTACACTTGTAATGGAAAATGGTGCTATTTTGTAGAGATTTGGGAAGGATGTTGTGCACATGGTAGAAGCTTCAGGGAGCGATGTTCATTGTGTTGTATGATGTCGGTGAAGTCATATTCTGCCCAAGCAACTGCTTCCGAACTAAGCCCCACAGGTCTTCATTTGAATTAACTGTATTGTATGACATGTATTTTCTAGACTTGATTGCATCTTTTGAAATGTAGGTGCTGCGAAGGATGCATATGATAAAATGGCTGAGTCAATTAAAGCTCGAACATGCCCTCCAAATGCATTGATGTGGTCACTCATCGAGAACTGTAAAACAAAGGATGATATCAAACTGCTGTTTGCCATCTTGCCTGAGCTTCGTATTTTTGTTAGTTTATTTATTCTCTCTTGGATTTGAAAGTATCATCTTTAATCTTGCAAAGATGGGTGTTCAGTTCATTATAACTGATATTGGTAATTGAATTTGTTTCAGAGGCTGTCTAATCTCCGCATTCCTTCAAATTTCAACAGTAACCTTTGTTTGGAAATTACAAAGGCATGCATTCGTGTTGGTGCGATTGATTATGGTATGCCTTAGCATGGTTCTTATTTTACTGGCCTTGACAATGTCATGCGTGAAATGTATCATAGTAGATTTTGTCATGACATACATGATGTATGTAGAAACTTCAGTTTCACAGAAACTCTGTCCTTCAGAATTAAAATTTATCTGAAGTGTGTGTCTATGTCAACATTAAGAGTCTATAAGGTTATGAAAATTGGGTGACACGTGACGAAATGTTGTTTATGCACACCAAGATGTTCATGAAAAGAGTTCACAATTTTTTTCCTGCAGCTAAGAAAGGATTATTAAAGCATAATCCATATGGATTGAGTCCAGGTGTGCCGTCAGCCCACCAAATATTGGTACTGATCTGTGGCCCATCACTCTCACTACCGTCAGTCATTGCATGTTTTGACTTTTTGTCTATTTGTTGAAGCTGCATGCCAAAGAACACAATGACACTACCCTCATGGTGGATGTCATGAGGTTGATAAAACGGAATGATCTACCTTTGCAGCCTGGTACTGCTGATATTGTCTTCAGGTAAGGTGAAACCCAGCCAGTATTTCTATCCATTTAAATCACATATGTTCTTTTTGTGGCTCCTCGTATGTTATCAAACCATGGTTTTGGCTGTAAATTATGCGCCTTGATCAATATGAATAGTAAATAGTTAACTCTAGTAGTTCAAGTGGGATGAAGTTTTTAGGCACATCATTTACTGTTCAAAACAATTCAGTATTTGATGCTATGTGATGATTTAGTGCCATTGGCTATTTCAGAAATACCTGCAATCATCATTATAAAAATTGGATTTTGCGCGCCCAAAACCTTTAGATGGGTAATTTTTTGTGTGAAAACAATATAGTTGTAAATGGTCTCTGATGGACTTTGTTATATCCACACAGCATATGTTACAAATCCAATGACTGGAACTTGCTTTCGAAATACTTGAAGAGATTTCTAAAAGCCGGCGTTAAACTTAGACAGACTACATTCGACACATGGATGGAATTTGCTGCCAAAAGAGGTTTTTAGTATTTTAATCTTTGTTGTTCTCCCAGTGATGCTTACATGTCTAAGATTTCACTATAGTTGCAACTAGAACAGGCTGAGCACTGATTCCTTCACCATCTGTGTGTTTGGATTACGGAAAACTTGCTGCCGACCCTAGAGAACATGACCCTCCCCTTGAAAATTTTGTGAAATTTGTAATATGCTTATTTGTTTATTTTCATTTTCTTGGTTGACCATACACACATGATCATTTTCCCCTGGATTTTCTGTCCATAACTCGGAACTTTTTATGAACTAGACGACGCGTTGGTTTTCCTATCTAAATGAATTTTTGCATGACTTGTTCTAGGGCATTTAAAGAACTATGATACCAGAATGACAAATTCAGTCTTTCCATTCTATCATAGTCTTTAGCTGCTCTTGCCTGCATAATCAATGGCAACAAATATAGAAAATTTGGGAAGAGGGAAAAAAATAGACTTTCGCTTCTTTATTGGCGCTGTGATGTATAGGATCGTCTTATTAGCGTTGTGACTGCAGGGGATATTAAATCTCTATGGGAAGCTGAAAAGTTGAGATCAGGAACAATGAGGAAGCACACTCTTGCCAGTGGATTTGCATGTGCCAAGGTTACCACCATAACTCTAAAAATATTTGTACCAAATATATCTATGGTGCACAAGTCTTTAACTTTAAATATCATTTGATTCACGGAAGCAATGAACTCACACATAATTTTTTTTTAAAGCATGTCGGTACTCTGCAAACTGTTTATTTCGAATCTGAGTTTCTGTTCAGAAATATTTTCCATTCAGATTATTTTTTGCTGTTGATTGTTCACCCTATTGGCTATTTATATTATTTTCTTTTGCAGGGGTTTTTACTTGAGCACAAACCTGAAGATAGTGCAGCTATCGTCCAGCATCTGAATCAGGTGCTCTCTTCACCTTCAAAATGTGATCCTGTTTTACATTTCATTGTGTCTTAGATATCACGTTGAGGGCCTTTAGGTAGCTTCTAGGGTTCTTTGATTTTGTCTAGAAAATGTCACACATCTTATACTTGTTTCATAGTGCTACTTTGCAACAGATTCAGTTGGGAGTGGTCACATGAGACTTCTCCTTTTTCTCGATTCTTGAAGTATATGATTGTTCCTTTTTTAGGAGCTACCTGATAACAAGAGATCTGATATTGTCATCGAGCTTCAGAAGCTCGTGAGCGAGTGGCTACAGGAGGTCTTGAACCATCAACAGGGTGAAGGCAGAAAGGTAAAACTTAATAATATCCCATTTCTTGTTCATGCGCTGCAAGGTGAATCGCCATTAGGTATAGAAGCACTGAACTAAGCTACCTAGGCAGGGATCTTAGTTTTAACAAAGCCCCTGCCCCGTAGGTCCGTAATTGCAAAAACTGAGCAACAAAGTGAGAACGTTAGTTGCAGCGATGCGCCCTGCGCGGTTGTAGTTTTAAGTAAAAATGGTGGTCTTCCTGTCTCCTGATTTTGTTTATATGACCAGGTACTTGCTGCTGCACTGAAGTCCGATATCCGTAAGATGATTAGTATTATCGGTATGGATGTAGATGTTAATCTCAAAGGCCTAGCTGAGGAAGATGGCATCAATACCTAAACTTACTAGCAGACTTGCAACAAATTTGATGGAGAGAGAAGTCAACGGAATCCTACTCTAGAAACAGATTTGCTAGAAACCAAATTCAACAGAATCTGAATCTCCGCCCAGCCATGAAATTTGTGTGCTCAGCAGGTTCTTCAGCTGTAGTAAATTTACACCTCTTCGTAAGCCCCAATAACATGGAAGCTGTATCCGACAATAAAGATACCATTTTTTTACAATCTTAGCGACTTCTTTTATAGTTATTGGATCCACAGATAACTCCTTGGTCCTTGTACACAATAACGCATTTTAGTTTTTACATTACTTGCAATTCACAGAGTCGTAGAAAAGAGAAATATAACTGACAACTGGCAAGGAGAAATCTGGGTTATATGTGCAAACTTGCAACGAGGAGAAATCATACATCTGAGACAAATTAAGCTGTTACAAAACTTGCTGTTCAACAAAGGAACAGAATGTGCAAGCACCAGATGGTAGTGCATTCAAAAAATTGTCTGCTCCCCCAACTCTTGTCCAGCCATACCATCCCGCAGGACCCGTGCAAAAAAGTCCTCTAAAGTGTCATTCCCGTAGCTAGGAGTTTTCTCAGCACTGTACTCACCCGTCTCAGGATCCAATACCAGCATACTTTCAGCAGCGTAGTACCTCCCAATCTTCCCAAACTCGGCTGCATCCTCCATGGCAGGAAACATCTTTGCGAGGAAATCCAACACACTTATGGCGAAATCCATTACACCAATTGGAACTTTAATAAAGTTAGGTTTCTTCCCTGCTAGTCTAAATAACATCTCCCCTTGTTCCAGGGGCGTCAATGCCTTTCCAGGCCCACCGATTGGCAGTATTTGATTCACCTTGTCCTCACTCAAAACACAATCTGCAATAAAAGAAGCCAAATCCTGCTCACTCATCGGCTTACAAGCACATAACTTCCCATCTCCAAACATCACATATGGCTTCCCGTCTTTCACCAACTCAACTTGCCCCCCTAAACTCTTAAAAAATGCTGTTGGCCTCACAATGCTGTACGTCATTCCACCTTCATCCCCAGCTTGTTCCACCAACTCACCCTCAAACTTAAGTTTTGCACGCTGAAATTCTAACAATGGCTTTTGAACACATATCGCTGACAACAACACACAATGTGAAGCACCATATTTCTTTCCCGCTAGCAAACTGTTCTTAGTAGCATCATAATCAATCTTCCACGAATCCTTAACCCCTCCAGTCCGACTAGCCAAACATGACACAACAACATCAACCAGATACCCCAAATTACTTAAAGACTCTTCCAAAGCACTCAAACTAGTCACATCAGAAAAACACACATTCGCCCCATTGAGCTCGATTAACGTATCATCCTTCCCCTTCTCTTAATTCCGCTCCTCTCCCTCGCAACAACTATCACATTAAACCCTCTCTTCACCAACTCCTTCACGACAAACTTCCCAATATAACCAGTAGATCCAACAACCAGGATGTTAATATCTTTTGGAACTTTTTTCCTGAATGAGAAAGCCTCAGTGCTTACGTCAGCATTTGATGGAGCTGAAAATGAGCAAAACCTACCTCTTCGAAACTTCAGTTTCTCTAATTTCAAGCAAGTTGATGAAGATTGTAGTGTATTACGGTTTACCTGAAACTGAATGACGTGCAGGGGAGACACACATTTGGTAAAGGGGAGAGCTTTAGGTGAGCGTAGAGTGAAGTAGTTTGATGAGAAACAGATTGACATTTTTCAAAACCGATAACAACCCAGATCAGATTTTGACAAACTGAGTAATGGGTTTGATTGAAATCATCGAAAGGTATCAACTTTCAGGATGTGCAAACTGGAGTCTGTGGTCTGCGGCTTTCATGGTCGTCATCCTCTTACCAGAGACGACGATAAGAGATCGCATTTTGCAAATATGTCATAAACGTTTCTCGAAATTACGTATCAGTCCTCTAAGTTTCAAAATCCGAATACACTCTTTCACTTGCTCCGTTTAAATGGTGGAAGAATGTGAGGAAAATAAAGTTTAAAGAAAATTTTTGCGTCAAAATAATTATGTTTGTTTGATTGTGACAAAAAATATGAAGGAGAAAATAAGCAGATCAATTTCAAATTTTCTATTCAATTCTCTCATATAAAAAAAATTCTCTACTCTTTCCCGCATCCAAACGGTAGATAAAGATTAACTGTTTTTAAAATCTGTTTGTTCTTGACAATTGAAAATATTTGTCATCTCCTCATTTTCACTAATATTCTAAATTCTCAGATTGTCACAAAGATGTTTACTGGTGTTCTCTTACGATTTTAGATTACTCTGTAAACCTAGGCCGACACGTCAAGGACGCTGCGTCTCAATTGTAGTGCGTATGTGTAACCGTTTATAGAGTGCAGATCCCTTGAGTGCAGTACATAACTCAACAATATAGTTACAGTAGTTGAATGTGTGCACCGTGATGTGTCACAATTTAGACTATGCATTTTGTCAAATATCATTATCACGAAATATTTAATATTTATGTCGATTTTAATCGTAATAATTAATAAAAAACCAAAACTTGATTATTATGAAAATGGTAACGTCTTGAAATTGGGATTCAACAATAAACCAAATACGCCAACTGAGAGACGAACACTTTCTCTAACCGACTGGAATCTTCTCGTCATCGCTGACGTCGACAACCCTTTCTCATCCATCCATCGCTCCCTCCCTCGATCATCTTCTTCTCTCTGCTTCCTTCCGTTCCATTACCAATAGGATGATGAATCGCCTGGACTGGTGTCTCATCCAAGCCATCCTACCCGACGACATCGCTCTCAAAATCGCTTATTCTCTCCAGGTATATATCAATACAAAGTCGTATCAGCCAAGACGGCTCTTCTATGACTCTGACCATTTGGTTATTGATATTTAAGATTGTTAATTTTTTTTTGTCTGTGTGATTGGTTGATTATTAGGTATCGGATGTTTGTGCTCTCAGCGGTTGTTCTAGATTTTGGCGCCAACTGTGTGGTTCTGATCAGCTGTGGATATCCTTGTGTAAAGAGAGATGGCCAAAGCACCAAGTGTTTGATGATCTTGACTTGACTTCTTCTTCACCGTCCAAGGTACCATTTTTCATTTGTTTTCTACTTTTTTACTTCATTTGTGCCCCTGGTGATTAATTTCTTGCTAAATGGATCGCCCGTATAATTTTATTTCTTTTTAATCATTTTTGTGAGATTCATCTCTGTGTTATCTGCTTCCAGTTTCAGGTCGTGATTAGAACTTAGAAGATGCCTTTTCATGACCTAAATTTTTGACAATCCGTATATGTTTTGTAATCTGTTTTGAAATCTGACTATAAAAGTTTCTGTCGAGATCTAGTATCCTGTACCTGTAGCTTGTTTGGGCACGTTTGTCTTTCTAAATATAAAAAAATTACTAGCAGAATAATTAAGGTTGTTCTAAATTGACCTTGGCTACAGGACTTGAACTTGTAATGGTCGACAATATTTGGTGTTGTCTCTCATCGAAATTACCATAAAAGTTGTTTTAATGTTAGGGAAAGGTGTGATCGAGCAGGTTTCAATAACTTGGCCTTTTACAGAAATGGAAGAGCTTCTACGTGGAGCAGCATTTGAAAATGGCAGAAAAGGCAAAGGTGGTCATGAATTTTGTTGACGTGTGCTTGACAAGAAACATAGCGACACGAGGTTCGGCGTCAGAATCTATTGAAGTGGGAAACTATCTGAAGGCTATGGAATCTTTGAGCTCCATGAACCTGGGATTTGTGGATGTTCAGATGTTTCTTTTTAGACCAGATGTCAATGTGTTACTCAACTTAATTGGCTTGCACTACTGCCTCAGTTGGCTTGAAGTTGAGGTAATTTGTTCGGTCTTTGCTAATTATTCTCGGTACATTCTAGTATATTCTTTTATATAATCCACTGGCTGAAGGTGGCAGTTATTGTATGCCGTTCACTTTCTTGGTGCAATGTGATTTGCCGTCAAGATACCTATTGTATATGTGCGGCGCTGTATCAGATGTAGGAATGTCATATCTGTTTTGTTTTTGAGTTGGATGCCTTAACTGATTTTATTTTGCCGGCTTGTTAGGCAGATGATGTGCTAGAAGCACTCCAGAAATGCAACATTTCAGAACGCCAGGTTTGTGTGAAATGGTGGAAACTAGGAAGGTGGTTTCATGGATTCCGCTTAAGGGATGAGTTCAATTGTCGGTGGATGTCTTTGCAAGATCTTGGCATCTCTAAACAAGAAGAAGTTCTCAGGGTCCTTCAGCGAGGAGCCATCCATGAAGTCCTTCGCGTACAAATCTCCATTGCCAATCCCACACCCATTTCCTGGTCATGCCAAATCATCCAGGGCAGTACTGGTAGCTGAACGGGGATATCATAAGTACATAATTTACTCAGTAAATAAATAAGGCTGATGCACATGATGCATCCTAACCTGAGAATTTCAGCACCACATGTATGTTGTATCATATTTTCTGTAAAATGTCTGTATTATAATTTAAAGATGCGATTAACTTAGTCCAAATGTTGTTTAGTAATGTTGTGCATTTGAGTTTGTGTTGGACTGGAATTCACTTGCTGTATTCCAAAACTGGACTGGTGGGATATTTATCCATTAGTTCTAAGACTCAATATTGCCAAGGCGTACTCTAACAAAATTGTCTCAGAGTCTCAGGTTGATCGATGTTCCATCAAACACGATCATCATATGCATTGCGTATGATACCGTCGAGGGCAGAACAGAATTACTGAATTATGTGATACCGAAAAGGCAGAACCTCCTGAGATTGTCAATGGTAATTGGTAAAACAGGTAGTAATTTTTCAACCAGCACAAAACAGGGAGCATTTATTTTAATATAAATCGTTGTCTAACAAAAACAAGACACACTGTGATCGTGTCGTTCTTGAATTTTCCTACTCACCTTTTGTTGCTTTATTGCCTCAGCCTCGTGCTTGAACTAGTACTGTAGTAGTTATCTCTATTTACAAGCAACCCACATAATGGATCCCCATTAAATTTCATGTTATTTTTATACCGTATTTTTTTTAAATGGAAACTCTTTTTTTTTTCTTTCCATTTTGTTGATGATAATCATGATAATCAGAAGTAATTACTTGATAATTTTAGTAAATATTAGAAGGATTATTATAATTACTCCATAATGTTTGGTTTTTCTCAGGTACGAGGAGGGTGAATACACCTCTCTTCTCTCTCCTACTTGTCTGTCTGTTTGTTTGTCATCGTCATCTTAAATCACCACCATCTTCCAAACCCATTAATATCATTCTCTTCTCCTCTCTTTAATTCTGCACGCAATTTATGATCTCTCGTTCCCCTTTCACTTCATTCTCGTTTTCCCTCTGATTTTCATGCTTTAATTCTGCAAGTTTGCACCTTTGCCACGCCGATTAATTTGGTTGTTTTCTCTGAGATCCGCTTGATCCGACTTCAGCCCTAGATAACACTTCTGGGTTTGATAGATTTGGTTGTTTAATCGGTTATGCTGAGATCAAGATTCCGCCTTTTTCTTCATTTAATTTGCTGTTTAGATTTCTGAGATTTTTGAATTGTTGATTTTTGCAGCAAGGAACTTGTTTGGTGGTGATATGCTGAGGAGTTAATTGGAAATAGGATTTCTGAATAGGACTGTTTTGAAATTGGAGTTTGGAATTGGAAGGCAAAAAAAAGGATGGATTTTGAGATGGGAGAAATTGTGACGAATATCGGGCACTTGGCTACATCAGACCACACTTCAGTGGTCTCTATGAACATCTTTGTGGCATTATTATGTGCTTGTATTGTGGTTGGTCATCTGTTGGAAGAGAGTCGATGGATGAATGAGTCTATTACCGCGCTTGCCATTGTAAGTCTTAAAATGTCCTAACTTGTAACTGATTTTCGTTGTTGAAATCGCTAGTAATCACAGTTGTGATGGATGATCGCAGGGTTTGTGTACTGGCGTGGTCATTTTGCTGACCACCAGCGGAAAAAGCTCGCATCTTTTGGTCTTTAGTGAAGATCTCTTCTTCATCTATCTTCTCCCGCCAATCATCTTTAATGCTGGGTATGACTGAATTTTCAATTAGTGTTTAATATAGCCTGACCTTTCAACTTGGTCTCATTGTTTGTAAAAGTTATGTTTGTTTATTTTCCATTAGTGCTGTTTATATTACTAAAGAATTATGAATGTGTTGCAGGTTTCAAGTTAAGAAAAAACAGTTTTTTCGCAACTTTATAACCATAATGATGTTTGGCGCAATCGGAACTTTAATATCTTTTACCATCGTGTCATTAGGTAATCCTTGATTTCTTTTTCACAACTGCATTCTTTAACCGAAAAGTTCTTAACCACTTGCTTTTTCAACAGGTGCCATGCATTTCTTTAAAAAATGGAATCTTGGTCCCCTTTCGACCAGTGACTATCTTGGTACTCTATTATATTTTCATCTGTATTTTGCCCGTCTCTTAAGTCCACCTCATCTGACTGATCATCTAATGCATGTCATGATGTTCTTGTAACAGCCATTGGATCAATATTCTCCGCTACGGATTCTGTTTGCACTTTGCAGGTAAAGTAACCTAATGAAGATTTTTCCTTTTCTCCTTACAACTTCTAATCAACTGTTCGGTGGCAACATTTACAGTTTGTAGCATAACTTTTTATATAATGGCGCAGGTTCTTAATCAAGATGAAACACCTTTACTATACAGTCTGGTATTCGGGGAAGGTGTCGTGAACGATGCTACATCAGTTGTGCTCTTCAATGCAATTCAAAGTTTCAACCTTTCTAAAATAGATTCGACTATTTTGTTGCATTTTTTCGGGAGCTTTTCGTATTTATTTCTCGCAAGCACGTTGTTGGGTGTTGTTGTAAGTCCCTCTGTCTTTCATTTTAATTCAGTCACGAGTTGTAGTGTCTAGGTGTAATTGACACCTATTATTTACTACCAGGCTGGATTGCTAAGTGCGTACATCATCAAAAAGCTTTACATTGGCAGGTCGGTGGTTCCTCATTTGAGTTGTATTTCTTTCCTTTCAGTCGCTTTGTGGACAAAACTGTTTCTGCTTGGATGCACAATTTTAAGTTTCATATTACCATTTTGTGATATACGAAGGACTGCAAGTATGATAAAAGATTTCAAATTTCAGGCATTCGACTGACAGAGAGGTTTCTCTTATGATTCTTATGGCATACCTCTCTTACGTCCTGGCAGAAGTAAGATAGTATACTTTTTCAAGGCTTCAGTAATAATCGTACCCATATCCACGCTGTAATTTAGAACACAATGCTCATTCTGGATTTTTCTTTGCAGCTCTTTTATTTGAGCTCTATTTTAACTGTGTTTTTCTGTGGGATCGTCATGTCTCATTATACGTGGCACAATGTGACTGAAAGTTCAAGAGTCACAACAAAGTAAGTTTCAAGTTCCGTAAGTAGTTCACTGTTTCAGATGACGTTTTCAAGTGACAGATCTCATCAGTGATTTGCCTTTACGAGTTTCTTCTTCTTCTTCAGGCACACCTTTGCGACAATGTCCTTCATCGCAGAAATTTTCATATTTGTATATGTTGGTATGGATGCCTTGGACATTGAAAAGTGGAAACTTGTGAGCGATAGGTATCATGTGATCCCTTAGAATCACAATACATCTGTTGCAGTTCTATTTACATTACCTGATTTTCTACCGGAGTCTTGTTGATTATGTTCCATAACATGCTCACATTTCAGCCCCGGAAAGTCAGTAGCAGTCAGTTCGACTTTGTTGGCGTTAATCCTTATCGGAAGAGCAGCTTTTGTTTTTCCTTTATCATTTTTGTCCAATATGACAAAAAAGACTCCAAGTGAAAAGATTGGTTATAAGCAACAAGTACGCTATATTATTCTTAATCTTGATACATACTTCTCAGCTATTAAGATTTAGATATTCTCCATTTTAACGGATTTTTGTCACTTGCAGATTACAATTTGGTGGGCTGGTCTCATGCGTGGGGCTGTCTCTATGGCACTTGCTTACAATCAGGTAAGGGTTGAGCTACTCCTTCTATAGCCGCTTTCTGAACTGTAGGAGAATCAATACTCCGTAACTTGATTTGTTTCATTCGCGGTCTGCTAATGATCGCAAAGATCAACATTATTAGCTTCAAAATATTGGTCGTGTGCAATCATATGTCTAACCCTTGGCTAGTAATTTGCAGTTTTCCACTCCAAGTGAAATTAAACTACGTCTGAATGCGATTGTTATCACTAGTACCATAACTGTGGTTCTTTTTAGCACAATTGTAAGGCGCACCTCCTACTACAATGAAATTTACAATATAAACTAATGACTGAGCGCAAGCTGATCTAACTTTATGAATTATTTACTCTTGTTATGCAGGTATTCGGTTTGCTAACTAAGCCACTGGTGAAGTTTTTACTTCCTTCTAAACATTCCACCAGCATGACGTCAGAAGATCCATCAACTCCAAAATCATTAACATTGCCACTCCTCAATGGCCAAGCTTCAGAGTTTGAAACTCTACATATACACCGGCCACCAACTTTGCAGACATTCCTCAGGACACCAACACACACTGTCCACTACTACTGGAGGAAATTTGATAATGCGTTCATGCGACCATTATTTGGGGGGAGGGGGTTTACAGATTTTGCTCCTGGCTCACCAACAGAACCAGTCTTTCAGTGGGAGTAAGGATATATGCTAATGCTTGTGACTTTTTTGCGGAATCATTGGTGTGCAATATTTAGTTACGTACTCGTCACTGGTGTGTTGGAAATTCTGATAGATGCAAGTGTTAACTGTTAATATTGAACTCGTGCAGTCATCGTGCATTTTTGTCATAGACGCCTTTTTCAGAGAAATAGTAATAATTTAGCAAAAAATGTTTTTAGATTTGGCGTCTTTTCTTATTAATATTTTTTTTGGTGGTTATTGCTATTAACTGGTTCAGCTTCAGATTGTTAAAGAGCAATGCCATGGCGATGGCGACAAGAGTTTTAGAAGTTATGGACAAGTATTTTCAGTTCGTTGTGTCACGACAATCATCAGTTCAGTACAACTTTGGCAAAACTGGAAACGGCACAGAGGTAAATAACTCCAATGAAAAGTTGACAGGACATTTTATATTAGATTTTCTGCTATTTTTTTCGTTTTTCCTAAGCAATCAAATGCTAAAATTCATTTTTGAATTCATTTTTTTCATCCAATTTTTTTTCCATAAACCAAATGAATTAATTAACTGATTACAGTTAGGATGATTATTTATGAAAAATGTAACTTAGTGTCTGTAATAATAATAACATTCATATCAACACCCCCTCTATGTCTCTGCCAAGCCCGAGTAGCTAACTGAAAAGTTTAAAAGCTGCTACACTTCTGTGCATTCCGATGCTTAAGGCCGCAAAAGGTATCCACCCAATAGACAAACGAGGGCAACCAAAACAACAAACAGCAATGGGAATCCATCATAGACTTGTCCCGCGTTAGAGTTACCTTGCCCCGCTTCAGAGTTAGTTCTCTTTCTCAACAGTACCTGCACAATACAACAAGATCTTTCAATACACTATTTTAATAATGGTCAGTGTTGGTAAATTATAGCTCAGGCGAGCTGCCTACCAGTTCTTGCTTCAGCATCTCTAGTTCTTTAGTCGCTTTATTCTGCTCATGTTCCAACTTGGTGATTGTGTTTTCAGACTGCACACGGAAACGCCTAATTTATTCTTAAAGAGCATAACATATTGATGTTAAAGAACTATAATCTTCATACTCAACTGAATCGATTCTTTTCTATCCCCAAAAAAAAAGCTTCATCGATTCTTTTACATCTAACTATTATGGGAAAAAAACTCCAACAACCAAGTGATTTAGCATATGAATTCAGTTAAGGGTCAATACTGAGTGAAATAAGCTTCGTCAAAACTATAAAAAGTAAGAGGGAACCAGAACAGAAAATGGGAAAGAAAACAAAAACTCCATACTAATCAATATGATGTAAGATTCTGACTGCGTCCTAACATAGTTTACTGAGTAAACGTACTATTTAGATTCTATGAGTACCACATAACAAAAAAAGAGCTTACTTAGTAAGCAAACTAATTAGACGATATGACTATATGACTGTAGCATGAAACAAACAAAAGTGAAGCGGGTTTCACTGACCTCGTTTAGTTGCATATTCATGGAAATTAACTTTGACTTCAGCGCTTCAGCAATATATTTCGAGTTTGTATCGGTCAGCCTTTTCTCTATGTTTATTTCCTCCAGATTGACATCATTTCCAAATTTCATGCTTTCGTTCGCACTAATGTCAACCTTATCAGCTGGTCTTGATTCCAATGTCTGAGGCTTGGTCCACAAATTTATAAGTTTCTCTGATTCAGCATTCTGATATGAGGATTTTCTCCATACATTTGCATAATCCATAGTTGCTTGCAATGAGGTAGAATTCAGTATTTCTCTAGCGTCCATGTTCATTGTTGCATGTGTTGTCTCATTTATCTTTGTTCCCATTGTAGTCTCCCCATTCTTTGGTTTACCATATCCCTTTACTGCCGCTTCAAGTTTAAGCACTGAAGTCTTGATATCAGTAGGATATGCTGGATCCTCATCTTTGTAAATCTATAAAATAAAACAAAACAAGAGTAATAACCTTAGACCTTAGTGCAGTCAACATTGAAACTCCAGCACATACATTTTATTGTCGGACCCCAACAAAGAAGTCAAAAACATAGATCCTACCAACTTCGAAAAACAATCATAGAGGTGAAAAATCGTACCAACTCAGACAAGGGCTTATTCAATAAACTAGTAGAATGATGATCTTGTTTAATTGTTTTCTGCGATAATCCGTTCATTGAGTTCCCATTAACAGGAATAGCATCCGGAGGTGGGCTAGTAAGAACCACAGGTAGCTTTGTCTCTTCAATGTACTTGCCGCTACTCTTTGAAAACTGCAGAGCATATAGATAACAATTAACTAGTAAATTCAATGTACGCAATAATTTCGTATTTTGCAAAACAGGCATAAATAACACTGCACCAGTTCAGATGATATATCGTCCTCCTTTGTCCCATAAGGAACAATTGTGCTTTGAACGAGAAACTTGTCTTTGCACTGCATGTACGGAGGAGCTTCTCGCTGAGCTTGCATTGTAACTGTTAAGAGGAAAATGATGAGGCGTACAGTTTGTAACTTTGTATTGAGACCAACTTGTGCATGAAGGTGCAAATCAGAATACTCGAGTTGAATTGTATTATTGTCTACCAAGCATGCAGAAGACACAAATAAAGAGCACATGCCAAAAATACAACGTCACAGAAACTGGGTGGTAAAAATGAAAACAACTGGTGTTGTTCTATATTTTCGCGCTTAACCTAGTCTTTACAACAGAACAAATATACTTGATTATGCAATTTTCTGTGTTATATTGGGACAACGGACACCTCACCACTAGTATGTTTAGTTTCTAGTTAAAAAGTAAAGACTGACCCATCAAAATGGGGTAACCATTCCTGAAATTCATTTCAAATCCAGATGGGAATAGAACTAGAAAAGAAAAGAAGAGAACATAAAAAAAAGGGTCAGAAATGCTACCAGTGAAAACACTAGTTGATCTGGGCTTAATTATGCCAATGTTAGGCCTCACACAGTATTTCTTTGGAGATGTAGTCTTCACCTGCAGAGACGATAATCAAAAGATGGAGAAAGTAAGCCAACCAGTTACAGCATAAACTCTATTTCTGTTTTAAATTCTTCTTGACATAAGGAACCAAATTGAAACAAGAAACAAAAAAGCTTCAAACAGAGGAAATGATAACTCAAATGTGGTGTCATGCCTTGAAAGCAATGTAGTGGTCAGAGTTATTGGAAAGTTGAATCGAGTCTGAGCTTTGCTTCTTCAGCTCAACTGAAAAAGCAAAGAAACAACACTGCCAGTCAAGTTACCACAACACCTTACCAGAAACAGTATGTTTAATAAATGATCAGCAATATCTCTGGGAAATCCAGAGCTGAAAGTAGAAGGAAAGTCCCACAAACTGCAGTCAAAGGAAGCATTAATTGGGGGTCAGAGTACATATAAGTAAAACTAGTCCTACATCAGAAGCAAGATGGTCAACTTGAACAGCTTTAATATAGAAATATGCACACAGTGGCCGTTCTTTCAAGTAAACTGTAAACATATGATCATATCACTGAGGCAAAAAAAGAAGTGAAGACTCATCTCAATGGACTTACAGACAAATGTGAGTTCCTGGGGATGTAGTTCTAGCAGCTCAGGACCCATGGCTCCTCTCCCTTCTCTGCTCATAGAAAATGATATCATCAAAATGCCAATGACAAAACTGATCCACTTTAAAAACTGCCCTAATCACATGTTGATCACCACAAACAGCCACTCAAACACGCAATCAAATCCCTAACTCAAATTCACAACTCCATACACATCACCAACAAAGCCTAAATCAAGAGTCAAATCACAGTCAACCAAAGACCATAGAACCACTCCAATCCCCACACCTCCTAATCTACAAAACAACCAGCCAGACAGGATCAGGCAACAACAAAAAAAAATCCTCCAATTTCCAAAAAACCTAAACACAGCCGCAAACTAAATCCACACACGATCACAATCACCAAAAATTCACAATCCAAAACCCATTAAAACCACATCATCCGTTACACACACACACAAAAAAAAATCACATACTACGCAACACAGACAACACCCGATCGATCAAAACGCCAGAAACTCCAATACACACAGTGAACAACAGCACTCCGATAAACAACTAGATATCAGTACTGAATACAACAGATGATGATCAGCATATACAAAGAGAGAATCGAAAAGAGGCTTTGTTGTTACTTTTAAAATCGCGGCGAAAAATAATTAAAAAAAAAGTGCGGGCGGATGGCGTTTGGTGATCCGAAAGCCGCTGAAAAGAAAACGTAGCGGGAGGATGAGGAGAAGATCGATGAGTGCAATAAGAAAGTTGAAAGATGAAAAAAAAAAAAACCCTTCTCCGCTTCTCTCTCTCTTTCGGTCGGCGCGATATTTATACTACTCTGCTTTCTCTTTCTATTGATACGGGCCGCCCGTCCTCAATTGGAAGGTTGCGGGTAAAGATAATATTTTTAAAATTCGTAAAGTAGGTAGGATAAGTAGCATTTTGAGCGCTTCTCATTCATCTATTTTATTATATAAATACTAACTGCCCTCCCGTCGTCCAGACGAAAATTATTTTCGTGTCTCCATTTGATTCATCTAAATTTTTTTAAATATTTTTCACTTATTTTTATTTTTAATGTTAATTTTTAATATTTTTAATTTTAGTTTTAGTTTTAGTTTTAATTTTTCAATTTTCAATTTTTTATTTTTAATGTTAATTTTTAATATTTTCAATTTTTAAAATTTGAAATTTTATTTAATGGGCCGGGCACGTTATCTTTAATTTTAATGGCATATTTTGTGATTAATGGTGGAGAATGGGATAATAATGTAATTTTAGGTTTGGTTTTATGTCCATTTCCTAATCTTTTATAAGAATAGATGAAATTTTATTTAATGGATCGTACCCGTTATCTTTAATTTTAATGGCATATTTATGATTAATGATAGAGAATGAGGTAATAATGTAATTTTAGATTTTGTTTTAGGTCTGTTTCATAATCTTTTATAAGAATAGATTCCCCTCGGATGTTTTGCACTTTCCTTTTTGAACGATCTAAAATATACAGTACATTATACTTTTTAAAATAAAATGTTTTTTTTTTGCTTTTACTTTCACGTGCATTATCTCTTCAATTATTATTTCATATTTTATAATAATTCATTATTTATTATCAATCAAATCACTTTTTTTTCATTATATTTTTCTAATCGTTATCTATTTACTTTAATATTTTCATAATTTATTTTTACTATACTTTTTTTTTAAAAGATTATGGGCGGAAGGACTAGGGTGCATACACTACCTTTACTCTTCAATTATTTGTAATTGTCTTTTTGAGTTATAAGAAATATATTACTATTATTTATCAATCAAATTTATTTTTACTGTACGTAAATAATGTTATCTATTTATCAATCCAATCCCAACAAGAAGATCTCATTCTTAGACGATCAATTCATGTTGTCGGTGCTCTCTGGACTCAACGTCCTCATCGCCAACGGCTCCGCTCTGGGATTCGCCAGCGACCCAAAGGACGGAATGAGCATGAAGATGGCACTGAAGAACGAGGCGGATCTGAATGTGAAGACGGCGAATAGTCTGAAATCGGATCTGAAAAGAAGAGTTTGGCGATGAAAATGAGAGTTGAGACGAGAGTGAGGGTGAAGATCGGGAGGATGAAAATGAAGAAGGTGATCATTCGAGTGACTTTGCGAATGAATACACGACAGTGTGCCGATGGAAAGACGACGTCGGTGGCGTCAATGGCGGATTCCAAGTGCAGCGTCGATCTCCGATACAAGATTTGGAAATTCACTTTCTCATTCAAGTTTTTTATTATATAAGATTAAAATATCATGATGAAATTTGGATTAATTAATGTATATAAATGGACTAAACAGAATAATTCATTCAAGTGCAGGGTCGATCATGATGAAAGGTTTTTTTTTGTTAGAGACATTATTTTTAATGAGGATATAAGGACGAAATTTCAATAATTGGATTCAATAAATAAAATGACAGAGATTATGACACGTATATAAAAAAAAAATTTAATATAATGATTAATTTTATTAATTAATATTTTTTTCTCATGCACATGTAATAATTTTAATCATTATATTTATTAAATTCGACAGTTAAAATTTTATCCTCTTTTTTTTAAATAATATATTTATCCTCATTGAATCTTTCTCTACAATTTACGTAATTCATTTAATACATTTATACAATTAAAAAAAATCTAAACATCAAATTCATTAACGAAAATCAACCTCTAACCATCTAATCCATCCAAAATGTCTCTCAATCGAACCAGGCGGGGAAGCCGAGCCGTCAAAGTCACCTGTCATGCAACTCATCTTTTTGATAGCGGTGAGATGAACGTGTTTATGTGCACGCGCAGGGTAGGGATGGCATTTAAAGTAAACTTTCTTTTCATTAATTAATCATCTTTATTTTATAACCATATTTTTGAAAAGGTTACCTGGAAAAAAGTGCTGATTATGATATGTGCCATCTCACAAAAGTCAAATAATAATGACTCCTTTTCTACTAAACTTCATACATATCAACAACTTACGGAGTCAAATAAAAAAGAATATTTAAAATATAAAGTATAAAAAGATTATATTTACTCATTTGATTTATTTTATATTTTAGATTAAATTATATTATTAAATAATTTTTAAATTAAAAAGGGACAAATATAAAAACATAATATTTACATTAATTCTTAATAGCTTACTCGACATTTTTAATGAGTATTCTTTTCATTTTGATTGTAAAAAAAATGTTTGAAGAGACAACATCATGCTAATCGGAATGAGATGAGATATGAAATTTTTGTTCTTTGATGTACATAATTCATTAATCTGATGTACTTTTTCATGTTCAGTTTTTTCTGTCACCTAATTGAGTTTTATAATTCTCATGTAAATCAGATCAAAATGTCTTAAATACCCTCAAACATTGGATAATCTCAGTCATTGATTAGAAGACACATTTATGGTTATGATCTCTTTATACTTTTTATATTTAGACATTTTTTACCTGATCTCTACCCATTAATATTTATTCGAACAACGAATTTATATGAATTCACTCTAATAGTTAACATATAAATGACGAATTTCCTATTTTTCCTAGCAATATGACGGAACATACTAATTTTCAAATTGAATGTGTGATCGATTGATGCAAGCTGGTTAATTAATTTGAAAAAAATTGCGTAACTGCTAAACAGTGCTCGTCAATTACAACAGGAAGATATCGACGCGTTGTAACTAATGCGAGAGTCGGGACTCCATCAAAAGAATATTCGAAACTTTTGGAAAATGCAAAAATAAGTTATCCCATAACATCGGACCATCAAACTTCATTTCAGTCCACATCTAAGCAGTATCAAGATGCAGCCAGTACGGTAAAGTTTTCGGCCATACACTATGAAGCCAGGTTCAGTTCACCATGTATCAATAGTCTAGGAACAGCATATTACCAATCTGGATTTCTATAACCTTAAGGTTCAGTAGACTTCTTTATAAGATCACGTATTCACGTTGGTCCGGACTTCATGCTGTGTTCCTGATTTGAGTGTTGCAGACACAAACGATGTTTTTTCTGAACCTAAAATAACTAGAGAATATTTGGATACTTAGGTCTGTTCTTTTGACATGAACTGAACTGAACTGAAAATTTAAAATTTATTAATTAATTACATTTGCATATTATTTTTAATTTTAAATATAGTTTTGACAATAGTGAATGCGTCTTAAGTTTGTCTCATATTTTCAAATCTTATTATACTTTTAAAATAATTTTAAAAATAGTAAATATTTATCTACTGAACTGAACTGAAATTAATGTAGAGTCTTAGATATTTATAATGAAATACCGAAAATAACCTACAGGCGCGTTGACCAGCCAGGGTCGTGTCGTGTCCTTCCGAGGTATCTGCCTCTAAATTCGCGAAGAGCCAGAGGACAGCGAGACCCTAGCGAAGGTCAGATCCAATCATGAGAAGAGCCGAGACGAGAGAGAGAGGAAATCAGAATCAGAAGGGTGAGTAATCGGATCGGACCGGATCGTCAAGATGTTGAGAGTAGCAGGTAGGAGGCTCTCATATTTCTCGTGGAGATCTCCCCAGCCGTCGTCATCAGCCGTTTTATTAAGCAATTTTCACATGCCTGATTCCCCGGACAAGTCGAATCGATCTCCGTTTAGTTCCGACAGGGACGTGGTAATCCGGAATCTGATCAGAGGTTTGGCTGCCTTCCTTGTTTCCGTTTCGACATATTTGTCTGATTCGATTACTGGCTTTGAATTGATTGATGTCATCGTCTATTTCTAAGGGTCTGATAATCTTTGAACTGTTTATGTGAATTAGCAGATGGTTTACTGGTAGGTTATTTGTTTTTGTTGTGGGGTGCAGCTAGGGATTGTTTTTGGCATAGTTTGGTTGCGAGGAGAGGAAATGAAAAATAAAAAGAACATTTTTAGTGAAAATGAAATGTATGTTTGGTTATAAGGAAAAAAATGAAAAAATAAAAGAGAGAGGAAAAATGAGATCAAATTTTCCTTACAACTCTCTCATAGAAAAATCATTTTTCTTTAAATTTTCTTTTCCTCAATTTTTTTTCCGCAACAAAACGGAGCCTTAGAAAATGGAAATTTGGATTTTGGGATTGTCCATTGACTTTTTCCATATTACTGGTTCATGTAACAAAGTAGAATTAACATTTTCTCGAGTTGTTCTAGTGTCAAATGTTTAAATGTAATTACATTTGGTGGATTATGATAGTATTGCATCAGTATTTTTTTATCATTCTTGTGTTAAAATCATAAGGCTCGACAGCCGAGGGGCTTGATGCGATTGGAACACCTATGTTCAGCTGAATTCCATTGTGTTTTCTTCTTTATATTTGACATGGAAATATATATGATAGCGCCTGTGTTTCAAGTCAATGAGCATTTTTGGAATTTTCCTGTCCAGTAGAATGAACTTAACGCAAGATGCCATTTGGTTTTTATGTGTCCATATCTAACCTTTAGAAGAAAAAATATTGTTTGGAGGATAAACTTGTTAGAGTCAGTACTTTATACTACGTAAGTACGAATTCAGCTTCTCTTTTGTTTTAGCCTTCGTGCCAGACTGCTATCAATTTCAGGATGCATGCAAATGCTTAAATTATGGTTATATGAGGGCATCCTAAAATTAATATAGTATTATCTACCAAGGCCTGATTGATTTTTTACCATTTCAGGATTTTCTTCTCCGCCCCTTGCTTCGGGCCGAGACCTAATCCCAGACATTCCACCTACAGTAGCTGCTTTGAAGAACCCATCTGCTAATTTAGTTTATGATGAACACAATCACGAGCGCTTCCCTCCAGGCGACCCAAGCAAGCGTGCATTTGCGTACTTCGTACTGACTGGTGGAAGGTTTGTGTATGCGTCATTGATCCGTCTTTTGGTGCTAAAGTTTGTTCTGAGTATGTCTGCCAGCAAAGATGTTCTCGCACTTGCTTCTCTTGAGGTTGATCTTTCAAGCATTGAACCGGGAACAACAGTTACTGTAAAGTGGCGTGGGAAGCCAGTATTCATCAGGCGGCGTACTGAGGATGATATCAAGTTGGCCAACAGTGTTGATCTTGGTTCTCTTCGGGATCCTCAGGAGGATGCTGTCAGAGTGAAGAACCCAGAGTGGCTCGTTGTTGTTGGAGTCTGCACGCACTTAGGATGCATTCCTTTACCTAATGCTGGTGACTTCGGTGGATGGTTTTGCCCGTGCCATGGTTCTCATTATGACATATCTGGCAGGATTCGCAAGGGACCTGCACCATACAACCTCGAGGTTCCTAGCTACACTTTTTTGGATGAAAACAAGTTGCTCATTGGTTAGAACATTCTCTACAAGGAGAGTTACCTGCTGGATGAAGAGACTCCACAGCCTCATCTTTTAATGTTATTGTTGTGCAACTCAAACATGACTTTTGCTCGATGGTGCATCTAGCAGGCAAGCTGACCAAGTTTTATGAGAGCCGTGACATGACAGTTTCGTTATTGGGATAAATCTTGGAACTTAAAGCTTCTGTACTTCTTTTTCATATGCCGAAATATTTTATCTGGTCTAAAAGCCAATTTTTCCTGTATTACTTTACCTTTATCAAAGCATATTGATACTAAAGCTCTGTTCTTTTGACTTTAATTTAAAGTCAGTTCAGGTCAACGGATAAAAATTCGCTATTTTTAAATTTATTTTAAAAGTGTAATTAGACTGGAAACTATGAGTACAAGCTTAAGACTCATTCATTATTATTAAAATAATTTTTTAAAATTAAAAATAATATGTAAATATAATTTATTAATTATTTTTAAATTTTCTGTTTAGTTCAGTTTCAGTTCAAAGGAACGGACCCTAAATCTGCACAAACATGGTTTTGCCATAATATTCAGCAGAGAGATATAGGTCCATGGTAGCATATGATCTCTTTGTAACAATACTTGTAGAACAATATATTGCCGCACTCCAAATGGGATGAAGCTGTTATGATTATGCCTCGTGGATGGGCACCAGCTTAAGTTTGCCTCCCAAGACGTCAGGGATCTGACTCTCATCAATGTCTTCAAGTAGGGTGGATAGTTGTTTCTTCTTTTCAACAAAAACTATCTGCAAATTCAAGTATTGTAATTGTTATAAAACTTTTCGAGAACTTGTACAGGTATTAAAAAAAAGCAAAAGTTATTTAAAAAATCCTAAGTTACCTTCTTCTTGGTTTTGTTGTCAATGAATGGATAGATGACCTTCCACACAGTCATAAATATATATGGAGCATTGATTATAAACAACTTGGCAAGCCTTTCTGGGTAGCAATCCTGTCAAGAATAATGGAAATCAATTCCTCTTTTCATACATATATATCTCAACAATATTTCTGGCAGATTTTTAGTATTCGCTAAAACCATCAACAAATGTTCATAGGAAAGCTGCAGAAAAAGTACCTGCAAAATCGAAAGAGCAGCTAAATAGCCACGGATGTCACTGTTGGAGTACCCCCATCCTTCAACATCCGCTATGCCAATAAACTTTTCCTGTCCATTTGGCATTCTGCGTCATCAAATAATTAGATAAAACGACTATTGAATCGCAAAGAAAATTGTATGATCATAATTATTTATTTGCTTACCTAGAGATTATTTTATCAAGAGTGTAGGTGACATAACCTGAGAAAAAAAAAATAAGGAAACCTTGAGATCGTTGCCTAGGATTATATTGAATAATTATGCTACAAAAAGGAAAGGAAATGTAACTTGCGTTTGAACTCATCGACACTAGTAGGATAATGTCTAACAGCATAGACGAGACTAATGGGGTGTCCTTGCTTATCGAGGCCTTGCAAAAACAGCTTGTTGTGCTCAATGTTCTTTTGTATCTCAGACTCTGAAATAAAACCATTGGGGACAAAAGTACGTCTCCAGTTTAGGTATTTGAGGAACATATTAGAAGCCTTCTCAATATCTAAGTCACGTGCTCTTAAGAACCTCCTCAGCATTCTATTATCCACATCCTGCAGGCAGAAAGCTCGTTAATCCATTAAGTTGATACCTAAGACCCATAAATCAGCATAGTTTTCCGAGATCAAAAATCTGATAATGGCTTGGGATTTTAACCTCAACAGTCAGAACAATTACTATTCTCTGAAACCATCAGAAGTACCGTACCATTTTCATTGACACTCAGAGGAAACCGACATTTCTTTCAGAGAGCTATTCTATTTTGGCAGCTAAGGTTGATAAAAGCTGCTTTCATCTCAAAACTCATTCAAACGAGTACCCAACTGAACCCGTCGGACAGAAAATTAGATCAGCTTTCTTTTGCTTTAAAGCATATAAGAAACCTCCAGCAGCCAAAACCTCACATACTAACACAGTAATGGATCACTTGCCAACCAACTCGAGAACACATACGAAGAATTCTAGAGCTAAATGTATGAATCGGCATATCAAACAAGCAACACTATGCAAAGTGAACACAAAGTCACAGCCTAAACACAGAATATACTTTTCAAAGTTCTAACCCTAACCGTAACACCTGATTACCAGAATTCAAGCTCATCAACAACTCAATCAGCTGATCAAACACAAAAAAGATCTCAACTTTATTAAGAAACCAATAATCTAATGGATCAAACTAACTAACCTTAGCAGATGGATCCTCCCTTTCAACTAGGGCTCTCATGATCCCAACCTTACTCTTCTCAACCTCATCACTGTCAATCAACTCATCCACCACCACCACCTCCTTATTCTCCGCCCCCTCCTTGGAATCCATGATCAGCCCCTTCCTCCAGACAAAACCCACAAATCAAAGTCCAATTTTTATCACTCCTAAAACATCAAATCACCCACAACCTTAACTACCGAACCGACACTCTTTGGGGCATAAAAATAGCAGCTTTGAATGTGGGTAGTTACTGAAATTTAAAATCTTAAAGGTGAGTAGTTGAAGAAGTTAAATGCTGATGAACTACTAATGGGATGGATATTGTTGTGTATTGGAGCCTGCTGGAGAAAGAGAGAGAGAGAGAGTAGTTAAGAGTTTACTTTATTTCATTTTCATCTTGGCCAGCAAGCATTTAAAGGTTTTTGGTTTGATGCATTGATGTTTTGTGCTTGCTGGATTGTGTTGTGTGGACATTTGAATTTGTGTAGTATTTGTTTTTTTTTTCAAGCATGTTGCTTCAACCTTGATTCTTGCAAAATCCAAAACAATGACAGCTTTCACTGATTTTTTTCTTTGCTGGATATTGTTTGAAACTTCCTTTCTGTATTCTGACTGTGAAAATAAGTTCTCAGATCTGGGAATGTTGTTTTTGACTACTGAGTTTAGTGTAAATGCATTGTGTTCTTCTGTTTCAATACAGTTCAGACCTTTTGCGCAAAGGATCATATTTGCTTGTAACGAAAGTTCCACTTCCACCATAGTTAACAAGATGAACGCCTTAATTCTTGCTTGTGAATCACACAAAAAAATGTCAACTCTTTTAGGAATTTAACTAAACATATTTGTAATTATGGGAAAAAAAGAACCTCAAAAAGTCTAATAAATGTTAGGCATTGTCGTGGTAAAGTAGACCAACTTCAGAAATTTTGTAAAGACTTGGCCCCTTAAAACCGTGTTATTATGCGAGGAGTGTTGAATTTCATGCTTCCCAGCCCCTTAAAACAGTGGCTCGAGCAACACGATTAACCCTAAGCGTGAAGGCACCCATCCGTAAACTACAGTTGCAGGACTTGCACATTTATTTGATGTTACTGTAGTGCCTCAGCTCGCTGTTCACCTTCTCCTCATCCGACATGAAACATTGAATGTCTGTTAAAGTGACGATAAAATCAAACACATTGTAATTTGTAAACTACCAGTACCACATTATCTGGCAACTGAACCTCATAGCGGAAAAAAGAACAGTTTTTTTTGATCCAGTGTCATCATACCTGAACCCACTCAAAATAGCTGACAGTCACGCCCCCAGCATTCGCGTGTATATCAGGAAGTACTATGATTCCTTTCTTGGCGAAAATCTGCAACGAGTTAGAGCTAGAAAATTTACATACTGAAAACAAAAAATGGTACTACTGAAACAGCCATGAGACGATCCAAAATAACATACCTCATCAGCTTCTGGATCAGTTGGATGATCAGCACCCTCTATAACAAATTTGGCTGTCACATCACCGGCGTTGTCCCTGCAGGCACATTGCTATCAATATGATTGAAAATGGACGCAATGATTTATTTTTAATTTTTTTAGTGAACAATTGTGCCATATAAGTTAATATTCAGAAACTTTGGGTTAGGACCTTTTAAGAACTCCACCTAGTGCGCAGGGGATGAGAACATCGCATTCCTGCGCTAGGAGCTCATCTACCTCCATCATAATTCTGTAAACGCCCGGTACTTTCCTTATGTTTAAGTAATGCAGGGACATCAATCCCATTGGTGTTCTTCACTGCACCAGTGATGTCACTGACTGCAATGACCTTGCCACCTCTCTCGTGCAGTAACCTTGCTACCCAAGATCCCACATTTCCAATGAATGCTCATTTTCGCTGTGATAATTATATCATACACCAACTCATGTCTTAATTATCATATCATCAAACTCACCTGAATGGCGAATGTCGAATCTTTCACTGGTTTCCCATGCTCAGCAAGTAATGCCTCAGATTCTCTTCCTAGTGATCCACCAAGGTCCTGAAAGGCAAGTATGCATACGACTATGAGGGTATACATACTAAGAAATACAAAATGACTCGAGTGCATACAGTCGGTTTTCCAGTGACGACTGACGACTGCAGGGGAATAGCCATGAAATTTCGAGTACTCGTCCAATATCCATGCCATGGTCTGTTTAAGGAAAATACAGCCACCCATTCATTCAGCCTGAAAAAACTTGATTTTTTTTTAATATTTGCAATAAGTTACTCAATCTGTGCATTGGTTCTCATGTCCGGAGCTGGGACGTCGGTATGTGTCCCGATCAGATCATGAACTTTCTGCGTAAAGACACGAGTGAGATTTTCAAGTTAGCTCTTGCTCAATCCTTTCGGTGCAACTCCTACCCCTCCCATAGCTCCTCCATAAGGCACATTCACTACCGCGGTCTTCCAAGTCATTAGTTGAGCCAATGCATTCACCTCATCAGGATCCACCTTTTGTCCATTTGGTCATCAAACCTTGCACATTAGCGCAAATTGTACTAAAAATCAATTCCTTAGACCTTCAACAGGAAGATGCATAGATTACCTCAGATGGTATCAGATGCCGCCTTTCATCGGACCTCAAGTATTATCACGCTGCACTCTAAATCCAACGTAGGATACTAAAGTTCCATCATCTTTTGGAATTGTACACTCAACCTTATTCATCAATTATTTCTCTGTACCTTGTCAACAAACTGTACCTTAATTTCTCTGATTGCTGAATTATTTCATTAGTTACTATTTTATTTGAGATTAAGATAAGCTACCATTAAACCCTAAACCCTAAATCACAGCACTAAAGTATCTGTTGACATTCAAAAATCATGCTGATGATTATCTGGGTTGGATTATTTGAACCATTTTGTTGCAAGCATCCAAAATGCATGTCATTTTTGGGAAAAAATGAGTTTAGGAAAGTTTAATGTTGAGTCAATCAAACAAATTTCCCAAGACGACAAAATACAATGGACGTGACGTAAATATTTTGAACTCATATTGCGTGAACATTATTAGCAAAACTGTAACAGTAAAATATCGAAACCCAACATTATAAGATTCTTTTTGTTGTAAGCACCTATTTTGATCCCCCCACTATTTTTATATGTTTTGATTACATATGTTATAACTTTTAAGACAAAATACAATATCATGTATATAATTTAACCGAAGCACAAGTCAATTCTTCAACTTAATATATGTTATAGATGATTTTCATGCGCACTCAAATAATTTTTTGACATATCGACTTAATCGTTACCATCTATACATATAATAGAATTCATGTCCACAACGAGAATTTTCGTCGCTAAAGCCTCTAATTTCGTTGTTAAAAATAGTTGGAGAATAAGATTAAAAAAAATAAGACAAGAAAATTAAAAATTAAAATTATAGAAATTCATATGTACAAATTAAAATATTAAAATTGTGCGGAATACATCGGAAAATATGAGGGAAATCGAATGGAGATATCAAAATAAAAATACCTTAAAAAAACTAGAGCAGTAATATGTTCATATCGCGATCCCGTCGGAACGATAGACTCACCTCTAATAAATACATAACTACGTTCCGTCAACAACTTCCATGTGTAAGGAGAAAAATCACTAGATCACTAAACTTCTTGAATTGTATTTTGAATTACTAATTCAACATGTACTATACGAAATAAAATCTCATCTCATCATGTAACATCTAATTACAGAAACTTGAAATTAATCTTAGTGTTAAGACTTAAGACTAATCCAAAGGGACGTGTCCTTTAGCAAGGCGCGAGGGTTAGGTAGGTACGCCTACTGACTTCCGATCGTCCTGATCAACATCGACCACCCCGAGTCCCGTCTAATAAATCGCATCATTTCAATTTTATTTCTCTAAAAAAACTCATCCTTTCCTCTGTCCGTATCGACACTCTTCCGCGATCCTCACAAGTGACACATCACATGGCTTCCTCCATCTCCTACAAACCCTTCACCACAAATCACGCTCTTTCCTCTTCTCCTTCCATAAAGTCTCGATCTTTGCAGCCTAAGTGCTTGATTGGGTTCGGAACTAG